>RYFJ01003235.1:0-280869 GCA_003991445.1 Oryza meyeriana var. granulata | reverse complement strand
GCGGTCCCCGGCCGTCATGGGACGGCCGCCGGCGCGTCGACGTCTCCTCGCCAAGTTCGGCGCCGTCCCAGTACAGGTAAGGCACACGATCGGCGCGAGCAGAGATATTTATAAACAAATATGACGGAGTTCCTGTCGGTGCTGATGCTTTGCACGTCATATGGCTGCTCTTCGTTTCTTTTTTATTGTTCAACGTCTTGCACTTAGTATTAGTTGTTAAAAACCAATTAAATGTATTCTCCTCGAAAAAAATTCGTGTGTTCAAATGGAGACGATCAACATCTAGAAAATGGGTACTACTTAGCTGGTTGCTGGTGAGATCTTTTTTTTTTTACCAAGAGAATAATTCACGAGAAACGCCTGTGACGGTACGCTATGTGTGTTTCACCTTCACACTAATTATAGAACATTATTGCGGGTGATTGCGAGGTGGCTTGTACCCTGTCGATATGCTAAAGATACAGTATGATAGTGCGGTGCTCGAATATGGAGCAACCGACAGCATAATATTGCATGGCACTCTTCATAGGGAAAATTGTGTCTTAATTATAGGGCTAACGAAAAAGCAGCAGTTATGTAATGAATGAGTATGAATTTTACGGGAATTGCTAAACTTTTGTAGGTGAGTTGAACAATATCGAAATGGCATGTCCAAAAAGGTCTTGTCTGCAACGTCGAGTACATGAGTGTTCGCTTACTTGCTATGATAAAGAGACTAAATTATTGTTGATGGTTAGTCAAAGCATAAAGTCTTGAGCTTGCTTTTTGGAAGCATATTTGTTGATGTTGGTTCCTAAAGACATTAATTACAGGAATGAATGATAGAAGCATGCCACTGCGCCAGCTAACACGACAATTTTCCCTCTCGTTTTGTACAACACTAAAAGTAGTTTTTTAGAGCGTGCCTTGGAAATTGCACTCCATGACCTACTGTTAATGCACCTTTGGGGAGGTTTAGTAAATCTGGGACCAAAAAGCAACCGAGATAAGTTCATGATGATTGAAATTGGATTATCCAACGCGCTGTTTGCGATGAGCAGAGCTCAATCAATGGTTAGAATCCGCATTAGTTTAGCTCAGTTACTAATCATCGATCTCGCTGGTGTTTGACTTTTATTCAGTCCACACTCTAGTTCAACGGCCGTCTCATTACTGTCTGTACCATCTAATTTTGGTTTTTTCCTGAACACAGTGGGATCTGAGCACACACCGTAACCAGCACTATTCTCAAAATTGAGAATATCATGCCTCATAGCAGCCTGCTAGCCCCATCATGATATACTTTTTGAGTCTTTGCTAGTTTATATTAAGTTCTATTTATTCCTCTTAACAGGACTAATGTCAGGCCCTACAGACTACGGCTTACACTTGAATCAGTTACTGATGGAGTGCATTAGTAATCAGCCCAATGAATGGAGCTATTAAGGTGGATTGGTAAGTGCAGCACTTCATGCGGACCAATCGCACTGTGTTTGCAAAGGTTATTGCCCTCGCAAGGAGGTGGGGACCCTGGCGAATATGGGCATTCATGCATTCTATTGTCCCATACGGATCTTGACACCAATGCGGTCTTCCTGGATTGACGATCATGATTGTGCACCTAAGATAGGCCTGAAGTGTGGACAATGGTGCATGAGGTTCGTTCATTGGAGGATACCTCGTGACAATCTTCTGAAACCGATTCGGTGATGTGTCACGGGCATGGAAAAACCAAGCAGTCTCGCCAACAATTAACCAAAAAGATTTGCGAACCCTTGGTGAGCTGTGTTGGGACGTGTTGGTATTGCGGTAATAGTTCTGTGGGTATACTCAAAGTTTCAGTACCCAATTGCTGTAGTTATAGCTCGCTTCGGACACATTTGGTCGGCGCCATAGACGCCTGAAATATGTGTTTGACTCATCCAACTCACCACATAAGCTAATGCCAGTGGCATCATCATAATGCATTCACTTTGCCACACTCTACTGTGGATAACACTCCAGAAATGAAGAAAACCAATGATGAGGATGTTATCGCTGATGTCCATGTTCTTTCATCTGGGTTGAAAGCCTACATAACTTCATGATACGCAAAACATTAGCCTCGTATGCGAGAAATCATGCCCGTGGCCATGGGTTATGGCTGCCGTAAATCGTTTGTGCTCTGCCGGGATATGACATGATTATATTCAACATTTGAAGGAGATCAATAAGTTCTCTTCAGCCAGGTACCTACTCAGCTTCCTTTGTCAAGCAACTGGTAGTAACTTAAACACTCAGCCTGACCTATGTAATATTTGACTGGCAGGATTTAAACAGCAGTAGTAATATATTAATATTCGAAGCGATCAACGCAACGATATTATTTTTTGGGGTTAAAGGCAACTGGACTAGTTACAGACTCTATGAGTTACATTACCTTAATCAATAATGTGCTCACTCATGGCTGGGCCTGTTGCTGGAGACTCCTGAACAATACAGGAAAAATTAAGGAGGGACACTCTCAGCCACCGAATACTTGAGGGACTCCATGGCGCACATACCATGTCAGCCTAATCCTGTCACTTCTCATGAGGAAGGGGAAGACCACTACGGGAATCCCAACTTCAGCTGGATCATTCAGAGTAAGTCATATCTGCGAAACTTCCCTTACAAAAATGGTAATTCATATACTGATTGGATAAACTTTTTTCACAGTACGAACATCTCGATACTGCACAGTGTTGCTCGCTCGACGTCCAAGACCGCATAGCAGACACTTGGAGGTTGGTGCGGGAATAGATGTTAAAAAAAAACCATCTGCTCACACTTGCTGGAGCACACATTGGAGTCTGTCATCCTGCTACAAGTTTATAGAAGCGGTCAAAAGTGAATCTCATTGAATTTGTCTTCATGTGTTCCGCACTTGCGGGCTTAAGTTAACATTATCTCTGGCTGACCACATCAACTGGAATGATTGTTAAACTCAATTATGCATATATGCAGATGCCCAGATGAAAAAACACGGGAATTATTGAAACTGGTGTGTGACCTTTACGCCCGATAGGATATGGAAAGACATTGAACCTATCGAATGTAGACCTATGTTGCCCCAAACAAAGCCAAGGTTTGCTTTGCTTGTCACTCTCATACTGCAACTTTGCAAGCTCTGCCTAGCTTATACTGGAGCCAAACCTGATACAACTTACCTCCATTATGCTTGCAGGCTATCCATAACCTGGCAGACTACCTCAGTTACCAAGTGAGGCTTGTTGCGCAGGAACTCGTCAACGCATTTGATCTTCCAGATCTCATCATCCGTGCCCCAATCGGCATGCAGTCTGAAGCATATGCTCAGTATACCAGCACGTTGGCTTCTAACGTGGTCAACGGTATATACTTACCATACTGCCAATCACCAAGAACATCGCCAAACTTGTCGTGTATAGTAAAATGACATTAAGTCACCATGAAGTATATGAAGTAAATAATAGATGGGCAAATAATGTATATTAGACAGTGGTCTCATTGTGAATAAATTGTCAGACTGCACTTTGGCATAATTTGCTGCGAGCCAAAGTGCATTTTTTACATAATTGAAATGGTTTACAGCAAGCCAAAGTGCTTGAATTGTAACGATAAACATTCCTTTTGCTGAAATATTTGCTGCACATTGTTTTTTTTTTCACAAATTGTGCTGGTAGTTTGCACCATGATGACGGGATATAATATCAGCTGAGTTTGTGGTGAAGTTTGATGACAAAGGTAAGCATCCTCCTATAGCCCATGCAAATTCTGACAGCAACTTTTGCAAAAAACTTAAAAGGAGACCATCCTAATGACAATCTGTTGTGCCATT
Organism: Oryza meyeriana var. granulata; assembly: GCA_003991445.1. Lineage (NCBI taxonomy): Eukaryota > Viridiplantae > Streptophyta > Magnoliopsida > Poales > Poaceae > Oryza > Oryza meyeriana. The sequence continues at coordinate 277,052 of RYFJ01003235.1, read as the reverse complement.
CTGAGCAAACCTTGATATGCTTGGCAAATATAACACCGAAGCAATATTTTGCAACAGTAATCCTTAACCCAAAATATGTATTAAATTGCTGATCATTAACGAACTATGTACCAACATACTCTCAGTCGTTCAACTAGAAGTCTAGAGTAGAATCATAGGGTGAAAATTGTAGAACAGGATCATCATCAGACTAAACAAGATGGGCATTTGATCGACCCGTCTGGTAGTCATCACGAGCCATCTCATAATTCTGCTTGAGCTCCTCATAGTGCTTCAGTGAAGCTTCTGCAAACTTCGTCAGGCGATCCAGTAGCGTGGTCAGCTTTGACTGAAGCCCTTCCACTGCTTCTACACTTCCACTCACCTCCTGTTCATTTGTTCCTCCAGCATCCCACGTTCCTGCGACTCGCGTCTCGAATGAGGTTCACTTGGCATTTTGTTCTGATGATCGGTCTGGTGGTCGAATGAACTGCGCAGAAGCTGCATCACATCTTTGATGACTTGCAAGCTCATCTGTGGGGAGTGACTGTGACTCCAATCATGGCAAGCCAAGTCTCTGCAGAAGGACGAAGATCGGAGGGGAAGAGCGCATGGCGGGGAGGGAAAGAGACCTTGCGCTTGCGCCTGCGTCTGTCCTGGGCTGGCTGCAGGACACACTTCTGGAGCCATGCGTTGAGGGACTCGACGTATGACTTGTGAGCAGTGACCCAGGTCTTGAAGCTGGATGAGAAGCAGTCCAACTCGTTCCACAGATGCATTGCAGCCCTGCGGTGGTGCTCACCTTGCTGCACCGTGGTTGAACTCTTGACATGGTATGCCCAGTGATATTGTGATTAATTGTTTGTGGTGGCATTCCAGCATTGCTTTCCACATTCTGATTAACCTGCATGAGGTATTTATGGTCAGTTCAAGGTTCAGCATGCAAGAAATGCATTGAACTTTAAAATCAATATAATCCAAGATGATTTTTCACTACAGCTTAAGTTAGAAATGAGAGACTTCAAATTGTTCAACAAAACAAGGGTTCTTGAAAGATTAGAAAGTGAAATTATCATATTCTAATTTCAGTGTTGAGCCTAGCACCAAACCTTAAATTATGAGTAACATTGACAGTTAAAATGTTCCTATCAAATGCACCAAAAAGGAAATATTGAACTTCAACAAAGGCACTGTATCCAACAGTTCTAATAAAATATGCAAGATCAAGTTATGGTATTGCTAAAAGATGTTTGTTAGGTGCCGTTTAAGTTTATACCCTTGAATCAGCTCAACAAGTTGTGGCTGCAGTTCTTCATCCCTTATCTTCTCTATTCTTTTAGATATTGCATCAACAGCCTGGATCGCAACAGATACCCTGGAATGAAGATCCTTCACAACAGCTCTAGTCTTATCAATCAGCTGAGCGTTTAGACCTCGTGCAAATTGGCGCCGGAGAAGATTACATTTCTCATCATAAGTCTTTCTAACATGTTCGCTTGCCTGCAGAAACAAAATAATGCAGTATCTGTGATCCATTATGCCGATCATAGTCCTACACAGAGGGCAAAAATTTCATATTGACAACTTTCAGCCTGCATACTATCTTTGCTATTTATTGTACAAGTGATCCAAAAACTACAATTCTCCTGGCAAATAAGAAATCAAATTGTATTATCAATACAAATAAGTACAAAATATGCTCTGTATTGTCAAGTCTTCTGGCAAGAGATACCCTTTAGACAAAATCTTGAGAACTGCAAGACCAAATTTCACTTGAGGGACACAATAAAGTAAATATCTTTTGTAGACAAGTGACACTAATGATGAATTCCCGATCAGCCAGGAGAAGAGAGTGGCACGTCATACTAAAAGGTCTCACTGCAGAAATGCACATGTACTGAAAACGTACCTTGATTTCATCATATAGTTTTCTCTCCCATGCATGTAGCCTATCCAAGGTAGACGAGTGGCTTCCAGATACCATGGCGAATTGCTCAACAAAATCGCTGTTACTATCACCCACATCATCGGTAATCATTGCTGTTGTAAGTGGACTCTTAGATGATGATGACAAAGATGATACTGAACGCTTCCAAGTGACAACTTTTGAAACATGCTGTGCAGTTTCTACATAAACCCTCAGAATTAGTACTTCAAGCAAATGTTATGGTAAAAATATGAGAAGAGGTCAGCTGAAGCATCCTGCTTACCCTGGTTGAGAATATTCTCACGATTGCAGCAGACCCGAAGTGCTGACACAAATCGGGCAGTAGGTGGCTTGCCTGGAGAACCTGGGATTTGGAGAATAAAACAAATGGAGTTCCATAAAAAAATGCTGACATAGTGCAGGAAAAAAACAGACAATATAATGATTCCCCTCACAATTATCACCTGGAGTTTTAGCACATATATCAAGTCTGATCTTCTTTGTCTCAAGCATTCTGGAAACCTCATTCCCTGCTTCTGCAGCCCGCATAAACCGGGTTTCGATGTCTTTCATGCTTGATACAAAATCTTTTGCTCTATGAGTGATGAACTCTGAAGGATCTTCTGTTTCTGTGCACAATTCCTTTTCTTTGTCATCTTCCTCCACCTTTGCTCCATCCTGCCCAGAAGTAGTAGCTTCAGTTGTAACCTCAACCAATTCACTTGGCTTACTCATCCCACTTTTCTTTGCTTGGGCTTCCTGCTTAGGTGCTGCATTATCACCAGGAAGCTCTGGGTGCATTCGATCAGACTTGTTTGCTGTTTCTTCTCTCAGTGACACTGCTTTGGATTCCCTTGAATCTCTCAAACCCTTCAATCTACTAAAATTTAATGTCACCCCATTCTCATTATTTGAGGTGGCACTACCAGAAGCATAATTGGAATCAAAGAAGTCCCATGAGGTACATAATTCGGGGGGCAATGGTGGTGGCGGCGGAACAAAGGTAGAGACCGGGGATTCTTGCCCCACAAAGTCAGCAGCAGATGGATCAATAGTGATCGTCAAAGGTTTTGTTCCTGCTGCTTTCATGTAATGGATTTTTGTTGAGGGAGGAGTCAGCTGACTACCTCGATGTACTGGGGAGCCAGTGCTCTCTACTGCTCGAGAAGGCGATGGAGAAGCCATAGAAGAATGTGATGGTGACTTATCTGCTTCTGAAATGGACAGTGATGACTCTGGTGAGATCTCAGACTCCGCATAGCGCCGCAATGCAGTCCCCACATTACGGAGGGACTGTGTGTATGATAGGTGTGATGCCGACAGTGCATCTCTTGAATCAATAGCTCGCTTGATATAGCGCATTCGCTCCTTGCATAGAACTAGGGCATCCTCACCAGTGGCTTTGGAGGGTGAAGAACCCATTGAGTTCCAGGAACCCAAGAATATTATTCTACAGTGTTGAGATCAGTAGATTCACCAAAAGTCCAACTACAACCACAAGCTTCCACTGATTAGAAATCTTCCCTTAAACTGACAGTAGTCTTCACTCTTCAGTCCTCCCAAATCTAATCAAAACAACAAACAAGAAAGGTCATGTGTCCTGCTAACTTCAAATGCAGAAATAACAAACATTGTAACAACACAGAGAACCTAAAAAAACACAATATTTAAATAAATTAAACTACTGAATACTACTAAAATTGCAGCAACAACCCAATACTGAACAAAGGAGCACATGATTTTGTCGCATATCCTGCTAACTTGAGCTAAAGATGCTCAAGTCAATAGCCTCAAAAGACTCACTTCAGCAGGCAATCACTCCAAGGTCACAATTCATCTTCGTCTTTCTACACAACTCTTGTCTCCTCGGACCTCCAAAGCTCCAAACCGCCAAGTATTATCCATGGTGGCCGCCGGCGCAGGGAACATGTGCCGGCAAGAACCTACGCCATGGCCAAGGGAAAGAGCAATAGAACTAAAGGAACAACCTTTGCTCTCCTAACCTTGCTAACCTTAAAATACTCAAAAAAATCATTACCCTACCCAATGGCCAAATGCACAAAGTCCATTCAACCGAACGCCTTTGGACCAATCAATCAAGGATTAAAGCAAAAACCAGAGAAGCAGGAGTAAAAGGGTGAAAAGAAACAAGCAAAGCGACCTTTCCCCAATTCCAAGTTCTGTATTCTGATCAAGCAACTGCATCAAACAAGAAGAAAAATATTCACCACCTCAAAAGCAACACCCACAATGCCATAATCTCTCTCGATGCAGATAGCAAATCCTGATGAAATGACCCAGCAGGCTCAGGTTCTTGAGAACAAAAAAACAATGTGTGTGTCCTACCACCAGTAGGGCGACATGGGCAAAAGGGGAGAAAAGAAAAGCACAAAAGGGGCTAAAATAAAATACTTCCCCACATCTACTATTCTCCTCCTCCTTGCAACCAAAATCCAGTCCAATGTGGTCCTCGTAAATCACAATGAGTAACAAAATCAACCAAAACGCAGCTAGAGGAAGCCAAGAACCCTATTCCTCACAACTGACAAGCACCCTCTACACAAAACCCAACCTAAACCCCAGGAGAGCACCAAAGAACCCTCCTTTTGCCTCCTCTCTTGACCCCCACAAGACCACAAGCCAAGAACCTACCACCCAACAATCTCCAACTGTCAATCAAAACGGCCGGAGAAGAGAGAGCTCACCGGAGCCTGCACCGGCGGCCGCGGAGATGGACTCAACGGGAGGCGCAATGCGGTGCGGCGGCCGCAGCCGATCGATCCGGGTCACATGCGGCACAGTGGCATCCTGTCGCAGCTTGTTTGGTTCCTGGAGCCTGTATGCGGGAGAGGGAAGAGAGTACTAGTCGTCCTAGTAGACTAGTAGAGTAGTAGTACTAGAGAGAGAAGTAACCATTAATGGTGGTGAAGAGAGGTGCAGGTGCAGTGGTGGGGAGCGTGGAGTGAGGAGCAAAGGGGGGATTAATGGGTGGGGGCAGGAATCTACCCTGCTGGGGTTCATCAGATGGAGGTGATGGGCAGAGATCTTCACTACCCCCTCCTGCACAGATATAAATACTCCCTACATTTCCGGTTATAAGTCGTTTTAACTTTAGTTAAAATCAAATTTTTTAAGTTTGACTAAATTTATAAAAAATATAATAATATTTTTAACCCAAAACAAATATATTTAAAAATATATCCAGTTTTAGATTTAATGAAACTATTTATTGTTGTAAATGTTAGTATATTTTTTATATATTTAGTTAAATTTAAATAATTTATCTTTAACCAAAGTTAAAATAACTTATAATCTAAAATGGAAGGATTATTCTTTAACCTCAACACGGTTTTAAATGTACTGCTATCATCACTACTATCTAACAAAATAAACTCTTTTAAATCAAAAAAAGTTACACATTATGATAGATTATTTAATCTTATTGTTACGTTATCATTTTTATATTTTTTTATTATTAACGATAAAAGTTAAAAAGATTTGAGGAAATATACTTGGTTTCACCCACTGCACTGGTGGTGTGTGTGCAGTCCAAAGTGTGGCGGTAAAGAGCTTAGTTTTTTCGAAACAAAACATGAAGTACTCCGCTTATCCTTATATTTAAATTTTATATCAAATATAGCTATTAAGAATATATAAAAGGTAAAATTTTATCATTTACTCTCTATGCTCGCTCTCTCTAGTGGTTTTATCATCTCGAGACTGTACCCTATTTATAGTATGTTTAATTTCATCACCCCATCGTACATTAATGAGGGATATTTTAGACTTTTTATCTCAAAATACTTAATTCTTCTAAATGCTTCTAGGTAGCTATATTTTAGATGGAGAGAATGCACCTGTCCTAAAATACAAGAAGTTTTAAGATGAAACATAGATATTAAGAAAGTAGATGAAATTAAATAGGTAAAGGTTGTAATTAGTTGAGAAAAAGTATGTGGAGAAATTGAAAGATGGAAGATTGGTTGAGAGGAGAATTTAGGTAAAAAAATTATTATATCTTAAAATAAATTTTAAATACTAAAAATTGTTATATTTTAGAACGAAGAAGGTGCTAACTAAATATGATTTGCTTGCAAATATCCAATGCGCTTTGGTTCGGATTTGGGTTAGGAGCAAGAGCAGCAATGCAAAACTGGAGGTGAATCTGTAATCTCATGAATTCGTCATCCCACTAAGGTTCGAATTTTAACTCCAAAACGAGGTTGTAAACCTTGCTTGTCTCTAGTCTCTACACGTAGGAAAGAACAAAAGAAATTTGTAGTTACCGATATGAATAAGCCGCAGGTCAAAATACAAGCGGTGGTCAAAATATAAATCTGAGCAATGACGAGCCATAACTCACAGTGTACGTGGTTGGTGGACATATTTCTGTACGTCAGAGAATAGAACCACCAACAGGAGTAAATGTACTTTTGAGATCATTAACATATAATTAAGTATTAATTAATAATAAATATAAAATTAGATTTATTTAATTTTTAAAAAAAACTTCTATATAGAAATTTTTTTAAAAAAATACACATTTTAACAATTTAAAAAATATAATTTTCATGGAGCAGCTCAGGCTAGAAAGCAACCAATCAAGAATTGCAACTAAAACATTATTTATAGCATCACATGGATGATTAAAAGTATGCGGGGCCTGCCATTCAAGATTTACCTCTGCTCATTTAGGTGATCATTTCATCCTTCTCACTGCACTCGATCTATATATTAGTTCCAGTATTTAGGGAATATAATTACGAAAAAGAAGAAGCTGAAAATGGGTAAAGCAAATCAACTGAACTGCCATACAAATAGGTCAACATGTCCATGACGACGATATCCTATGGATGAAAGCTAATATGCCACTTGCCAGGGGGATCAATTTGGCAGGGGTAAAAGGTCAGTTTTTTTTCAGAAGAAAAAATGTATTGCTTGTGTGCAAATATTATCTGACACTTCATTGGCATTTTCGCCCTTTGCATTTGCGTGTGTAGTCCAAAGGCAGCAGGGAGATTTGATCATTTACTCTCCCGTGGGATAAAAAAAAGAGCCCCTCTAGAGCGCAATAGATCGAACCAGTGGCTTAACGGTTTATATTTACTCTATACTACTAAAATTTAATATACATTATTAGTATAACTAGTATAAGGGTATTATGGAAAAATTAAAATAGTATATATGTAATTTGTTAGATATTTTTAGTTGATTATTATATATTTTTTATCATTCGATCACACAGAGATTCGTGTTAAAGAAGATGGCGTCAACGTTCGATCGAACTGATTGGAATAAAAATATTTTTTCTAAACTAAAATATCCTGGTAGTGGCAATATAAATAATTTTTATAATTAACACGTCATTTACTAAAATACCCATTTAAATGAATGATTAGATTTCATCCATACTATCTTCCCTCTGTCACTGTCACTGGTATATTGTACAAAAATTAAGGACTTATCTCCTGTACCACTAACGTTTGGGATAATCTAAGGTCAGTTAAGTATATGAGCAATGTTAGCAAAACTAAATGGTTTTTGTGAAAGCCGTTTGGTTTTTGTGAAATTGTTGGGATCAGTTTCCAAATACTGAGCGGTTTTAACTGATTTTCGTACGGTTTTCAACGGTTTTTGGCTGACCACTTAGGGACATTTTCCAGTAAGGTGCATATATGGATCAAAAGATAAATCCTTAACTTTAAAGGGTATCCGATCAAATTTCATCAGAAAAAATGGACAGCAGAAATGGTGGGAGCAAACCCGATCCATGAATTTTCCAGCTCAAGGGCCATCGAAATCGAAAGTGCTTCCGAATCAGAACCCCAACCCGTCAGACCCATCCGGGCCCAAACATTCTCTCAGATCAGACCCGACCCATTTAGCAACGCGAACCCGATCCGCAAAGGCATCGGATGCGGCCACACGGGCGCACCCGTTCCGACTCAGAATCCGACCCTGATGATCTCGGAGTCGCCTCCGCCTACATAACTCCGACCCGTCTCCTTCCCCATCCACGAATCCACCACCCAACACGAAGATCTCCCAGCGAGCCACCCAGCGACGCGGCGGCGGAGGAAGCGATCGCCGGCGAGTCGAGTAGGGCGGGCACAGGCACACACCGTGTATTCGCGCACCGCTGAGCATATGGCGGCGAGGCGACGACTCCGGAGAAGAAGAAGATGATCCGGTTGCCGCTGGCGGAGGGGGACTGGATCCTCGCGCAGGAGAGGGAGCGCGTCTGCGACCCCGACGACTTCGCCGGGCTCAGGAGGGACGACCGGCGGGAGAGCTTGATGTCGGAGGGGGAGATCGAGGAGACCAGGGCGCTCCTGCTCGAGGCCGCCGCTCCTGTGCAAGTGCGGCCAACGACAGCTTCGCCGAGTACCAGGCCGAGGTCAAGGCCGCCGTTGAGTCGCAGGGCTACTTCGAGGTCGAGAGCGACTACCTCGCCGTCCGGGCTCAGCGCCAAGCACAATTCGAGGAAGAATGCGCGAAACTGTTCGACGACTGTAGGATCTCGGATTGCGGGACAGCCAGGAGGAGGAAGGACAAGAAGGCACAAGTTGAAAATCAAATTACTGCGAATTCTCGCAAAATTCATTCATTTCAGAATGAGGCTCGAACGGGTTAAAATCGCTGCTTCTGGAATCCAACTGAACTGAAACCAAAGGCTGAATCCAACTGATCAGCAGCTGCAACCGTGTAATGGCTCACAGTGCATTGGTTACAGTCTTAGAACTCTCGGATTGCCAGGAGGAGGAAGAAGGGGAAGGCACAAGTTGAGCCAAATTCCGTGAAATTCTCACAAAATTCATTCATTTCAAATGAGGCCCGAGTTTATATTGCTACTCTGGAATCCAACTGAAACTGAAACCAAAGCCTGTGTGAGAGACAACTGAATCCAACTGATCAGCTGCAACTGTAATGGCTCCGTTCAAGATGGTACTAGCAACCTATCAAGTATTGCACAGATGGTACTAGCAATCGATCAAGTATTGTAACTGAAAACATAATTTGGCAGCATGATGACCAAAAAACAAAAGCTGGTATAGGTAAAGCACACCGACTGATGACACATAGGCCAACTTGGCAGCATGAATGACAAAAGCTAACTAGCAATACACCGATAGGAAAGCCCGCCTAGCAACTTTCCTTGTAGATCCAGCTGTTGCATTTCCAAATCTCTCATTTCCTAACCGGGTTGATACAATTTGGAATACATATTACATGAACACAAAGATATTTTGAGAACTAGAGTACAAAAAAGACTTGGTGTTACAGGGGAGTGGATCAGATCATTTCATATTCAATCTGAATCAGAATCTTGAGCGGTCGAAGATCTAATCCTCCTATTCATTGACATATCAGTTTTCGTCATCTTCATCATCCCGTCTTTCTTTCTTTTCGTCAATCTATACCTATATAAAAAATATTGTTGAATGTTATCATGTTTGTGTTTTTCAATTTTGAAGGAATTGTGTAAGGAGAATGTAATAGAGATACCTTTCATCTTGAGTATATTTTCCAACCGCTCTTGTTGAAAGTCATCTTTACTGCCAAGGTCTTGAAACCCAATTAACCGGTCAACAGCAATGCCCTTCCTAAAGAACAAAATGTCAGTTCGAGAGCAAAAACATAATGTCTCTGACTCTCGGATTGGTTCTCACATGATGAAAAAGTTAAGGAGCACCAAACAGTTAAGCACACGCTATCTAAATCTGATGGGCAGAAATGATGAAAGTTTATGCACTTACTTGAACAATATCACACAGGGCAATGTTTTGATTCCCAGTTTCGTGACAAAGAACGGAGCATTCTGGAGTAGTTATCAACGAGATTAGACATCATCTTTGTTATAATATATAAGCGTAAACTGCATGTAATACATAGCATACTAACTTCAGCATCAAGCTTGATGAATTTAGTTCCCAAATAGACTGGTGCAAGGGCCTTCAAATGCTTATCCATGATCCTAGAAAAGATTAAGATAGGTGTCCATGAATTATCATCATGGTCAATATAAAGCAATTTATGTAAACAAAGAAGAAGTTATGTCCTACTTGCAACGATAAAATTCACGGTGGTAGAAATGTGCAGATGACTTTTTCACTGCAGTGACCTCTCCTAGGAAGTCCCCTTCAGTTATCTCCCTATATTCACCATGACCTTGCCTTTTTAGCACTTCACGCTTCTCGACCTCTTTCTGTTAAGCACAGGAAAATGAATAACTTAATAAAATGAGGAGTATCCACACAAGCTTCACAAGTGCAAGATGCAGATCAGTACCTTGAGAGCAGCAATTCTCTCCGCATGCAACTTCTCAAGCTCTGGGTCCTATAGTGTAGTTCCACAGCATGATAGATAAAGAGGTACTCAGTGCTTCAAACTAAAGGAAAAAAACAAGAGAAACACATAGTTCAACTCACATCCAATAATTCATCAAGAAATCAACTTCATCAATGGCTTGCATTTGCTGCTTGGGCTTTCTCTTTAGCTACAATTTCCTAACATGATAACTATGTCAGTATACAGGAAAAAAATTAGAAGTGGGCAGAAAGAGTAGTATTAGCCTGTTCTGTAAGCAATTTTTTTAACAAAAAATTGCAAGAGGTTCACAGCATCAGAATATGATGGTAAAAATAGTCTTTCACCCCCATTATACAAGGACATAAATGAAAATGACACAAAAAATAAGAGAAGATAATAACTTGCTGATCACATCACAAGGGATGAAGAATCAAGTATAAATAAAAGAAACAAGTGATGTCCGTGAAGGACAGTTATATCTTTTTGTTCTATACTTTCGATTCAAACCCCAACAGTTTGTTGCTGTCAATCTACAGAAAGCCCATTTTGATATAAAAAAGAATGCCTACAAAATTTACACAAAATGCATTCATGCGAAAGCAAAAAGGCATCAGAAGGTAACCCATTTTCAATATACATCTTCCGAACCGCTACAGACGGGACAAAATCCGGCAGCCAGTTGCTGGCTCTGAATAAGAACGCCCAGATGGAGCATGATCCACTGCAACTTTGATTATTGTAAACTTGCAAAATATACACCAATCTAACCATATTTATGGGCTAAATGCGAGAAGCACCCTTGTTTTTGTGTACCCTGAGGTGTTATGAAGCATTATATCCTATTCAGCATGGAATATACTAGTCTCTAGACCCTACACCATCACTGTATTTGTTGTCCTGGAATACAGGACTGGAGCTAATCTATCCTCCTAATGAACTAAACCCCCACCATGTTCCCAACCAAAGATTGGATCATGCTACAGCAACACCCCATGTTCCGAACCAAAGATTGGATCATGCCACAGCAACACCAGACGGAGCAGTCTGCAAGGCAAGATTTTCACACGAGCTAAACACCACTCCCATAGCCAAATGCCCAAATTCTACACTTGCCCTTTCCCAAGACGAAAAATCACACTGTTGTGTTACCAGGATCATCCTCCACGTTGCTCTATGGTTCTACCTTCCACAATCCATGCCTGCAGCACAGCTGAGCGGAGGCGGATCAGCCGCCAGTTCGAAGGATAGGTGTACCGGACTACAACTCACTCCCAATCAAAAACCGAGAATTGATCGCGTTCTGATTCCGAGATCCAGAGCACACCGGCTCCGCCACCGCCACCACAGCAAATTCTGTGACCCAACCCGCAGGATCAGTTTTTTATCCCCATTACAACAAGGACATAAAATGCAACGACAGAAACAAGAAGAGAAGATAATAACTTGCCAATCACATTGCAAGGAGTGAAGAATCAAGTATAGATAAAAGAAACAAGTTATGTGCATGAGGGACAATTATATCTTTTTCTTTATACGTTGATGCAAACCCCACAGTTTGTTGCTGTAAATCTACAGAGAGATAATTTTGATATTAAAAGGACTACCTGCAAATTTTACATGGCATGCATTCATGCCAGAGAAGAAGGCATCAGATGGTAACCCATTTTCAACATATATAAGAACAGCTAGATGGATCATGATCCACTCCCAACTTTGATTATTCAAAACTTGAAATATTATACACCAATTGAGCCCCGTTTATTGGCTAAATGTGAGAAGCATCCTAGTTTTGTGTACCCTGAGGTGTCATAAAGCATTACCCCTATTCAGCATGGAATACACTGGTCTCTAGACCCTACACCATCACGCTATTTGTTGTCCTGGAATACAAGACTGGAGCTAACCCATCCTCCTTATGAACTAAACCTCCTCATGTTCCCAACCAGACTAGATCATGCTACAGCAGCACCAGAACAGAGCAGTCCGCAAGGCAATGTTTTTCATACGAGATAGTACCACCCCTATTGCCAAAAGCCCGAAACCATGGACTTGCCCTTTTCCAAGACGAAAAATTCCTACTGTTGTGTTACCAGGATCATCCTCCAGTGGTCTCTGCCTTCCTCAATCCATGCCCTCAGCACAGCTGAGCCGAGTGCTTCGCGGGCCGAATCAGCCGCCCGTTCTAGACTATACAAAATCACTCCCAAAGTCCCAATCAAGAACCGAGATTTGATCGCGCGCTGGTTCCGAGATCCAGAGGCGCTGGAGCGCCACCACCTCGCCGGCCAATTCCTCGACCAATCCACCGTACCAATCACGGGAAGCGAGAGACCTAGGTGAACTGAAGGGGGTGGGGAGGAGCGTCGGGAAGTCAGTCACCTTCTGGTAGTCGCGGGCGGCGGCGGCCATGACGTTGCCGAAGGCCAGGTTGGAGAGCGTCGACTTCACCGCGTCGGGATCCATCTCTTCCTCTTCCCCCTCTTCCTCTCGCCGCTACTCCCTCCGCTCCGCCGCGCCTCCCTCCTCCTCCGCAACCGCGAGCGCCGCCGCTTCTGCTCGGCTTAGATCTCCTCCCCTCCGGTCCGGTTCAGGTGGCGCTGCGAGAGAGAGAGAGAGAGAGAGAGAGAGTAGTGTGGAAGGCGGAGTACCGCGTGTCGTTGCGGGTGCAGCGCCCCAGCGAAATCAAGCCCGATGGACCAAATTCTCTCAAACAGTTTGACCTGTTTTTTCCTCTCTCTCTATCTCTCTCAAATACCGTCTGATATGTTATTCTGTCTTTTTAATGTGATTCTGTTTTTTCAATGTGTTAAATTAGAGTAGAGCATTTTATTATTTTGGCTTCGTTTGAAATACATTAGTCAGAAAAAAGATACAATTTCCCGGGAAGAAAAGAAAAATATATATATAGTCGACTGGTGAGTAGAGATTTCCTCTGTTAAAACAGCTGTCATTATGTAATCCAAACACATTTTAATTGTTTTGTGTTTTCTGGTGTAGAAAGCGTATACGTTTATGTTTTTACTCAGCTCAGGTCACCAACCAAAGTACCAATTACCAAACACGACAATAAGACCTCATGCATGGTGTAGCCAGACAATCGCAGAACTACAGAATCACACAGGCTGACAGGGTCTTTTCGTTAGGCACGTTCCTCTGATCATCAACCAAACCGACCCTACAGATCTCAACCCAAGCAACCCAAAATGAGCTCATCGAAATAAAACTGTAAAATCATTCATCGTATAAACTCAAAAGTTGTTGTCATCTTTCAGATAGGTATTTCCTTGTTACAATGTACAAAAAAGACAAACGATATTGTTGCACATTTGGCTCGCTAAAAACAGAAACGCCTGCTTGACCGCTTGATTTGTATCACCTCCTGTACAGCTGGGTAGTTCCGCAAGTCCTAAATTAAGGTCATCGTCTCATCGATGTGAACCATGGGCTATAGAAGTCCCAAAGATTTCAGCTGTTGGACATGCTCTGAAGGGAGTGGTGGTGGACTCCAATCCGTGCGCTCGCCATCAACATCTTCCACCACATATTCCTGGAGAAGCCAGATACAACTTAAGTACAGATGGAAATAAACTAAGGCGCAAAAACTAAGAAATAAGTGACAATCAAAACTCGCCTTGGTTAACATTCGTTTTGCAAGAATATGGTAGTGTCTCTGCCAGATCCGCTGGCCCACCATGGTTGCTACCAAGACGCTGTAGAAAATGCCGATAACTGTAAATAGTCCAAGCACGATTACTCCCATGATGAAGAGCAATGGCAACCCTGCTTCTCCAGCACCTCCCAAGCAACCACCACACTCTCCAGCTGTAGTTGCACAGCCCTCAAAGCATGTAGTGCAATCTGTCCACATGCAAAGCGTACCAGGAAGATGGCAATCTGCACACATCCTGAAACAGAAAAGAACAGTGAGCGGCACAGATGAACCAAACATGCAGCATTAGTAGCTTGTTTATACAGTTGCTAAATTAATTGAAGCATACCCTGGTTGGCAGCAACAAAGACATAACTCTCGACAAGGCTGTGCCAGATCATTCCGTACTCTCCGGTCATAACAAGTTATGAAGCATCCTGATAACCCAAGCAAAGCAAAAAATAACAATGCACCTGTAACCAGAAGAAAAATACTCAAATTTAGTCCAGATTAAACTAACACACGCAAGAGAAGGTATGATAAATCTTATAGACAGTCTTCCCACAGATTTAGTGAGTATATATGAATTTTCCATATAATATGTATTATCACAATTGACAAATCTTAAGTCCCTAATAATATATATCACAGAGCAACGAATTAATGCGGCAGGGAGAATATGACATGCATATATGCACTTATTTACATGCAACCTGTCTATGATGACAGATCAATATCCTAACTTGCACAATTAATCATATGTTTGGTTGATATGTAAAGAAGGATCAACCACTGAACCATGTAAAGAACATGTCTTCCTGATTGATCCAACCATGTGAGCTACACTCAGGTAGTTCTGTTGATATAATTCACATTTGTTTATTGAGCCAAACAAAGTTAACCAGATGTCTATAAAATTGTTCATTGCAATGTTTCAGCAAGAGCTCAGAATTAATCAAACTGAAGGCTTTAATGTAAATATGGGCGAAATAGGCAGCTCATGTCAGCAGTTTCTTGTTAGTTATAGGCTTAAAGCAAAATAGAAGCAGCGGTGCTTGGTTTTGATGGATACGTGCCCCCCTTTTATAGAAAGTACAGTTAAGCTAAGTATTACAAAAATTGGACAGCTCATTGAGCCAGTACTCTACTCCTAATAATACGATGCTTGAATAAGTCACAAGCATGACGTATTCAACTGACAATCATTACCATGCATTAAACAGGGGAAAGCAGCTTGCTCTTTCCTATTCAATATACGTATTCTTCACTCTCATATCACATTTTCTACATTTAAATTCCTTTTTTACAACCCCATCTCACCCGTCATACATGGCACAACATTGAGCCCTTGAGGTTGGTCATACAGTGTGCACAAACATTGCACATTTGACCTTGTAAAACCTACAGCTCCCAAGTGACTGAGTTCTATGGATGCATGGTGAACTAGCATGAAAATTATTACAATCAGGGTATGATTTCATCAACAGTCATGCAAAAATAGGTGCAAGAAATAACAAAAAGTTTGACATGATAAAGTAATTTACCACATATGTAATAAAAACTAACTTCATTATCAAATCCCCAGGCCGTCCTCAACCAGTAATTCTGGTATCCATCAATAAAATGTACCAAATATGCTAATGCAGAGATGACCTGAACAAATAAATAACAAGAAATACTCTTTATCACTCAATAGAATGAAGGTAATCGAGAACTAACAAAGAATATCTAGAGGACTTACAAACTGCACTAGAGCAAAGATGAATAATATATCTCTAGTAACAAAGAAACGGAATTTCAATGTTCGCCATTTCCTGTCAGTGTGGACATGAACCCTCAAGTAATAAGGAGCCTTACAGGTGGTGCAATGAGAAAATGCAAATCCCTCCTGTATATGAGACAAAGAAAGTGTCAAGCATGGTTATTTCTTACAAAACAAAGCTTAGCAAAATCACATTGACCTGCCAGTTTTTGTGCAATAAAAAGCTGTACCTCAAAAGAAAATTATAGGAAATGAAGTAGTCTACAAAAAATCAGGCATCACAGAAATTAATGAATTTATCTTCCAAGAGCATGTCCTTTTTGGTATGACATCATTCTGTGTTTTCTTTGGTGTGCGTGATCTTCATTTCATTACACCTAACTGTCTCACCATAAATATGGGATTTACAGTGTCGAGAAAATACACACCAACAAGATGAGAACTTTATGCTTGTATAGTTTTCATTCAAGAGAAACATTAATGCTGTGAATTTTGATTAATCCCTTATATTTACATGCATGGGCATGCCCTACTGTTACCAAATAGAAGCCACCATCTAATTTCCGTATGCAATTTCCTAAGAAAGTGGGAGCATGTCACCAATTAGAAGTTATCCATCTACAATTAAAACAGCAAACAGCATAGCATCAACACACTAGACAATAGTTTTCACACAATTACTAAGCAACAAAGAGAGAGCATTATGGACTGTCACATTTTTTTTCATCAAGTTCAAGTTATTCATGATATTTTGAAGCACTGCATATTAATATAACCAAGCTACACAAAAACTTAGATCAAAGGGGTGCAATTGATCAGATAATCAAAAACATTTTAACAAAAAAGTACATCCCAATTAGTACCTCACAAAACACTGACAATTAAATGCACATGAATCATATCCCACTCTGTAAAATGGCTTCATGCCAGGTCAGTTTGGATTGTCTGTTTTAGGAATAGTAAAGGTAAAAGCTATGCAAAGCACCCAAAAGAAGCCCAATTTTCAAGCTAATGATTCCACAGTGAAAACAAAGTTGCAAACTTTCATAAACATACAAGATGATTCAGTTCGCCCATTTCATGCATTACAATCAATGCATCACTATAAGGTTGACTAGGATAACAAGTCCACAGCAAACTGAACCCCACATAATGGACCCAAATGTTGATGGAGGCAACCCTGGATCTTTTGTGTGCTCTACTTTAGAGGATCATAGCTTACATGGTAACAAATCACACTAACAACTACATTTAGGCACATTATTCATATAACACTAAATTAGCTCAACATAAAGAACTAGATTTAATGGATATCTACCAAGATTGCCACTACATCCCCGACTTCTCTCAGCCCACAGCAAACAAAAGTTTTCCCAATTTAACAGCTAACGCACAAGTAATGAAATGGGCGGGAAATCAACCAGCCCTCACCAGGACGACGGATCAAAGCTAACCTTTACGGCTCTCCAGTGGTCGAGGCAGTCGCGGTGGACGTACTTGGATGTCCCCTTGCACTTGCACGGCGCGATGAAGTCCCTCCCTGCACACGCACATACCACAGTCAGTCAGATCCCCTACCACGACCAAACAAACGCCGATACACTGCCGCGCAAGCGGGAGAAGCGGCGGGCGGGCGGGCGGGAGGGAGACGGATCTGCACGTACCGTCCGTCTCGAGGCAGATCCGGCACTGGAACTGGTCCCCGGCGCCGGCCTCGATGTCGATCTCCGACGGCGGCGGGATCAGAGGCGACGACGCCGACGCCGCCGACCCCCTCGCCGGCTGCTCCCCCATCGTCGGAAGACGATCCACCGCCCCCCGCGCCCGCGCTTCTAGAAACGCCTCGACCCCCCTCCCATCCGAAACCCTAGCTCGCCCTCCTCGCTCCGATCGATCGAGTCGAAGCCGACGAGTCGAGGAGATGACGAGAGGTTGGCTGTTAGGTGCGGTGGACTAGCGAGGAAGAGAGGTATCGATTAGTTGGAAACTTTTGCGACGCGATGGCTGTGTAAACGCGGGAGTATGACGCGCGGGGACCACATGGCAGTGGGTCGGGTGGCTACCGGTTCGCTTGGCGGTGGGTGGGTGGGTAGTCGGGCGAGCGGGTGAGAGTTGACTTACCTTCGTCATTGCTCGTGCTGTTAATGTTTTGCTCTTTGCGAATTATTACTAGGCTGCGTTAAGGTGACGGCTAGGCAGAAATTTTTTTAACGCAGTAAAATGAAATAAATTATTAGCGTCGTATGATTAATTAAGTTTTAATTATTATAAATTTAAAAAATAAATTTATTTGATTTTTTTAAAGCAACTTCAATATAGAAAATTTTCCTACGAAAAACATAGTTTGACAGTTTGAAAAGCGTAACTCACCCTTAATAACTTTTGGTTAAATTACGAGACCCATTAAGAATATCAAATTTCGTGAAATCTCACCAAATTTGGCACAAATGTCAATTGGAGCCTCGTGGAGCTTTGAATTTTGGATAACAAAATTTGATTTAACTATGAAACCCTATCCGGACGGGGTCGCATACTCGCATCTTTTTCTTGGAAGATGAAGATAAAGAGAAGCTCTAACAAGGAGAGCTTTGAGTCTGTGAAACAAATATATAAATAATACAATAGCTTATAATTTTTTCGAAGAACCATACAATGGTGTGTACTCGTCACTCTTCACACAGTCTTTGATTTTTGATGTATCAAACAGATTAATACTCCAGCTATAATCCATGTGTGTAGGGGCGAACGCATCCATTAGGCAGGGTGGGACATCCGCTTCAGCTATGGCCTACGCTGTCCTTTGTCCTCATACCATTTTTTTAGTCTTGGATCTAGCACATTATCCATCAGTCCATCATTAATCCATCAAATCAATTAAGTATTTTTGGATGAGGCATTGATAGTCATCTCGTCTTCATGACTATTGTCGGCGAAATGGGACTGGGGGTCCCACAGCCTGCAGGGACGCGTGGATCTCCGGCCACATCGGCTCCTCCGGGGGACATATCCTGCACGACCGGCGGCCAGCAGGGAGGCCGTGTCTCCCGCCGGTCGTCCGTGCCCGGATGTGTCGCCCGCGGCCCCGGGTGCTCATCCCCGCGCCCGGACGCGCCGCCTGTCGCCCGGGAGCGCCGCCTCCGGCCCCGGGTGCGGGTCGCCCCGGGCCCGGGCGAGTGAGTGAGCGCCGCCTCCGGCCCCGGGCGAGTGTCGCCCGTGCCCAGAGGCGCCGCCTCCGGGCGTGTGTGGCAACCAGGCGACCAGACCAGCCGCCCGCAGCACCCGACAGGGGCTCCTCCAGGCGTGTGTGGCAACCAGGCGACCAGACCAGCCGCCCGCAGCACCCGACAGGGGCTCCTCCAGGCGTGGCGCAACAGGCGGCTGCTGGCATGCAGGTGCTCCAGCCGCCCACAGCAGCAACAGCTCCGGCATAGGCGTCGTAGGCAGACGTGTGCACAGGAGAGCTCGCCGGAAAAGCTCTCTCTCTGTATTCTGGCACTGTGGACTCCCCTAATCTATAAAGGAGGATCCAAGCCACCGAACCGAAAAAAAAGCAAGCTTTAGCATTAGGAACCCCGAGCTCGTACTCTGACTAGCCCCCGGGCTCTCCGACTCTAGCTCATTCTCAGACGACTGTTTCTCTTCCTTAGCTCCGGCCAGCAGGCTGAGCTCACCTTGTAAACACCAAGCCACATTCATCCACTACATAGCATACACACAAGAGTAGGGTATTACGCTCCGACGGCCCGAACCTGTCTAAAACGCCTCCTGCCTCTTTCCCGCGTGATCTTCACGGTTCGGACGGTCCGGACCCCAAGCGGACGGTCCGGACCTCTCTGTTTCCAGCTCGGGCCCCCTGTTCCCGAGTGCCTATCGATCCGCCTGACATCGACTCCGCCTGAGAAACAGCTCCCCTGGCCGAACCTCAAAAGGGGGGTCTCCCGACTTCCCGCCGTCGAGGCTTCGTCCTCCGACAACTATGCTCGTTGTCTTGCCCATCTTACGTTTTTTCAACTGTTTATTTTTGTCACAAAGTCACTCTATACTCGTGCAGTGCACGGACGTTGGTTCCTTAGCCAGTGCTAGATTTTAGGCGACTAATTTATTCTGATTATATGGTCTAAAGATTATTACTTTATTTTTAAATGAAAGGTGCTATCTTAGATGTTATTTTGTAATTTAATTTATTGATTATATTCTATTTTTTATTATAATATAAATATGATATGTGTTGCGTTGAGTTATCTTAATCGATCATCCTCGTCCCATCTATGGGTGCGTTTGATAGAGCTTCTGATTCTGTGATTTTGATTCTGATTTTTTCTGATTCTTGTGTAAAGCTTTGTGAGGACTTTGGTATATGGTTTGTCTGATTCTTATATGAAGCTGTATTTTGGTTGATTCTCCATCTCTGTGTAAAAACGTGAATCGCTTCGAGTTGATTCCACTCAAGAGCTATGTTACTTTTGTCCGTTTGGCTTAGTTCTAGCTGATTCTCACGAGAATCAGATCCAAGAATCCCTACCAAACAGGCCCTATATTTTAAAGTTGCGTCATGTGTGTTCCATGGCTGATGCAGTAGGATTGGGATCAGTAGCTACTGTGGCTTTACATTTCGAGGAAAACCGATCTTCCCAGTCCAGACGGCCAGACCAAGATCCGCTTTCGATCCGATTCAAATTTAAATGCTACCACATTTTAGTTCATGCAACAAAGTCGGAATAGACCAGTTGGTCAGACCGTTTATGACGAAAGTTTGAGTTCTCCTAGCTGCTTTAGCAAATCTTTTCATTTTCCCTTGGGTTTTCCCTTCAATACTTATTCTCCCATCAAAACTTCAAGAATCCTGTATGGTTTTTCAACAATTTCGAACGAATTTTGTTGGCGACGGAACTTGGAAATTTAAATTCAAATTTTGTTTCTTGAATTTTGTCCGGATTCTAGCGGTTTTCGATCGATTTTCATTCTCTCTCTTTTTTTCCCTTCCAAAATTATTCTCCGACCGAAATTTCAAGAATCCCATTTGATTTTTTTGATAATTTCGAACGAATTTCGCTGGCGACAATCGGAACTCGGAAATTCAAATTCAAATTTTGTTTCTTGAATTTTATCTGAATTCTAGCGGTTTTCGATCGATTTTCATTCTACCTCTTTTTTTCCCTTCTAGGTTTATTCTCCAATCGAAGTTTCAAGAATCCTGTTTGGTTTTTCGATAATTTCAAATGAATTTCGTTGGCAACAATTGGAACTTGGATATTCAAATTCAAAATTTGTTTCTTGAATTTTTTCCGAATTCTAGCTTTTTTGGATCGATTTTTGCCCTGAGGCATGTGGAGGACTTGGAACTTGGGTACCCATATAGAAGATATAAACGGCCACACATATTGGAGGTGAGCTTGCCCATACAAGTAGAGATAGAATAGAGCTCGGTAATTATATTACCTTAAATCGTAAGAAAAAAAATATAATCATAGCCAAATACTTCTTATAAAGATAAAAGAATCCTAGCCATATCCGATAGGATTTCCTATCTTTTAATCCTCGTCCTTTGTCCTATATAAGACGGGCAGGGAGCCTAGCAACTCATCCACAATTCACAAAGCGAAAAGCAATTCACAACAACAGGACTAGGGTATTATCTCTTCCCGAGGGCCTGAACCTGTATAAATTTTCTTGTGAGTTTTAAGTCCAACACATAGCCCATCCATCTTTATTTCCTATATAAAATATGGACCAATTGGCGCGCCAGGTAGGGGTTAAAGCGCCAAGATCATCAATCCTCACCGATGCCTTTGGCAAGTTGTCCCTTTCCAAGTCAGGCACAAACCAACCGGAGCGAGATTAGATCAATCGCGTCACAATCAGCTTCGAGAACAATATAGCGGTCTTCCACACCATCCTCAAAACGGCAGCCTTAGTGCCTCAAATCAGAGGCGACCTGATCTCATAGACTTCAACTCATATACAACCATGTACTAGTTGAGATCGGATCTAAAGAGATCGGGGTTATCAACTCTTTGATGTACTTCTCCAACTCCGATGATCCATCGGAAAGCACACTGATCACCTCCCCGAGAGGTAGTCATACCACCAGCTACCGGGAATGTAAACCCGATTGTCACTACAACACCCACAGTATGTTTGATCCACAACGTTCAAAGTAATCAGACGTTTAAAACTAAGGCATGGCTACCTTGATCGGCGTGACAAAAGAGAAGACGAACGTGGCTGTCGCCCTTCAGGTAGTTCAGTTTCCTTCTTTCTTGCCACTACTAGTTGATGACATGAAAGGTCATGAAGAACATGGCACCAGCGTGCTGCGTTGAGGCGGCCGCCTGAGGCGGCGATGGCGACCCGCGGGCGCTCGAGACCTCGCCGTCTCGCCGTTCGACCTGCTCGGCCTCGCCGTCTCGCTGGCGCCAACGACGAGGCGAACGCGTCTGCACAGTGGACGACGGTCACGACGCAGCCGAGCGCGCGACGCGGGGGCCTCCACTTCGCCACGGTGCATGACCCAACCACGCGAGTCGCGCACAGAGATGAGATGAGATGAGAGGAGATGATTCGAACCGAACTGGTTAGACGTTGGTGCGCGCGTGGGTATTCGACGCGCACCTCGACCTTGTCCAGACCAGAGGAGTTCGTCGCGCCGGACCACCTGATGATCCACGACTAGGCGGTTGGGCCTTCACTGACAACCACTACATCCTCCCCGGAAAGTTTCATACTTTGTTCATGAAACGCGTCCTCACCGACGCCGCCGTGCGTGCGTCCTCCGGCACCGGCGCCACGGACCGCCACGCCGCGGAGGGCGGAGGTGGTGGCACCGTGGCGCGCCACGAGGTGCCCGACGTGGAGAGTGTACATGCGGTCCCGGCTCCGGGGCCAGCGTTGCAGATTCTCGGGCACGCGGCGTCGTAGACGAGACCTTCTTGGAGAGGGTGTTAGCTCCCGGGGCCGCGTTCGTGCCCGGGTACCTTGCCCGGGTACTCGCGTCCGTGCCCGGGTACCTCGCCCGGGGACCGCGTCCGTGCCCGGGACCTTGCGTCCGGGATCTCGTCTCGGTGCACGCGGTCAGCCTGAAACTTCAGCCGGGAGCAAACGCACACAAGAACACGAGAGATTGGTGCTGCCAAAATCGTACACAATTTTCTGTTCCTTCATACTCCTTTTATAGCGAATTTACAAAGGGTATAGCGTCTGCAGGTCGTGCCCACGACGCGTCCGTCTACGTTCGTGACGTAGCCCACGAACCGTCGTACAGGCGCGTATACGAGCCGCACGTCGCTACAGCCACGAAGCCTCCGCCCACGTCCGTGACGTCGTCCACGACGCGAGACACTCTCTCTATGCTAACGGAAAGATGAGAAACAAAAAGAACGAGTAGGAACTCAGGATTACAATGCTTACATTTCACCCTCTGAGCCTGAAGTTCCTTGCTGATCTTGACAACGCCCAGCTGCACTCGGAGTTCATAGAAACGATCTCGTGACAGCGGCTTCGTCAGTATGTCAGCTAGCTGCTCCTCAGTGCGGACGTGCTCAATGTCCATCCTCCCGTCGCCAATGCATTCTCGAATGAAATGATATCTAACATCTATATGCTTGCTTCGATCATGAAAGACAGGATTCTTACTGAGGGCTATTGCCGATTGGCTGTCCATCTTCAGTAGGAAGGCGGCGCGCTGCTCGCTCTTTAATTCAGCCAAGAGTTGCGCCAGCCAAATGCCTTGACAGGCCGCCATCGTCCCCGCAATGTATTCAGCTTCGCAGGAGGAAAGGGCGACGACCTTCTGCTTCTGGGACTGCCAGGTCACCGGGCATGAGCCGAGGAAGAACAGTACGCCGGAGGTGCTCTTCCTTGTATCAATGTCGCCGCCCATGTCGGCATCACTGATACCGAGCAGCTTCAGCTCTGCCTCGGTGCGCCTGTAATGGCAGCCGTAGTCGATCGTACCGGCGATGTAGCGTAGGATCCGCTTCACCGCGTTGAGGTGCTCGGAGGTGGGACTCTCCATGAATCGGCTGACATAGCCGACAGCGAAGGCGATGTCCGGCCTGGTATGCACCAAGTACCGGAGGCAGCCGACGAGGCCCCGGTACTCAGTGGCGTCCACCGGCGCCGCTGTACTCGCCTTCGACAGCTTCAGGCGGGGCTCCATGGGAGTGTGGCTCGGATTGCAGCTCGCCATGCCCGCACGCTCCAGAATCTTGCGCGCGTACGCCGCCTGGGACAGCCTGATGCCGTCGCTCCCCTGCTGCACCTCAATGCCCAAGTAAAAACAGAGCAAACCAAGGTCACTCATAATGAACCTGGAGCTCATCTGCTGCTTGAACTTGGCGATCTCGGTGGCGTCGTTCCCGGTGATGACGAGGTTGTCAACGTAGACCCCCACCAGCAGCCGAGAGGCGCCCTTGCCGCGGGCGTAGACGGCGTGCTCCGACGCGCTGTGGCTGAAGCCGAGCGCCACCAGCGTCTCGTCGAGCTTGGTGTTCCACGCTCGCGGGGCCTGACGAAGACCGTAGAGCGCCTTGTCCAGGCGCAGCACCTTGTCTTCATGGCCGACGACGGTGAAGCCGGGAGGTTGGCGAACGTACACCTCCTCGATGAGCTTCCCGTTCAGGAACGCGGACTTGACGTCCATGTGGTGCACTGGCCACCCCTCCTGGGCAGCGAGTGCCAGCAGTAGCCGCACTGACTCGATGCGGGCCACGGGGGCGAAGACCTCGTCGAAGTCCACGCCAGGCTGCTGGACGTAGCCCTTTGCCACCAGCCGCGCCTTGTGCTTGATCACCTCGCCGGCGGCGTTTTTCTTCACCTTGTAGACCCACTTCAGCCCGATTGGCCGGTGACCGGGCGGGAGGGGCACTAGACGCCAGGTCTGGATGCTCTCGATGGAGTCCATCATGGCGCGGCGCCAGGACTGGTGCTGCTCAGCCTCGGCGAAGGTGGCTGGCTCCTCCTCGATCTGCAAGTGAAGCTCGGCAGCCACCTGGCGCGCGGTGTACCCCGGCGGTGTCGCTGCCCCAATGACGTTGTCGACGTCGTCATTGTCGGCGTCCAAATATTCCTCCGCATCCGGAGGTGGTGAGACGAACTCAGGTTGGAGCAGTGGGGACGCCGGTGGTACCAGAGTTCCGGGAGCGGGCGTCGAGGCATCGGGCGACGTTGCGGGTGTGCCCGCCGCGGGAGCGCCGGGGCTCGCTGTAGAAGTTGGGGTCGCCGGAGGCTCTACTGAGCCCTCAACGGTGTCAGCGTCGAAGCGCCTGGCGCCCAGCTCCATCGCAGGGTACTCCACGACGAAGTCTGTGCCAGCCTCCTTGTCCTCGTCCTCATCCCTCCAGCTCTAGGACGCTGGCTCGTCGAAGACCGCGTCCCTGGATACGACGGCGCGACGCGTCGCCGGGTCGTAGAAACTCCATGCCTTGGCGCCTGGTTCGTAGCCGATGAAGACAGCCGAAGCGCCGCGGTCGTCGAGCTTCTTTAGGTGCGGCTTCGTCGCTTTGACGTACGCCACACACCCGAACGTGCGCAGGAAGTGCACATCCGGCATGCGTCCGTGCCAGGCCTCATACAGCGTCATGCCGTCGACGGCCTTGGTGGGCGCCCGATTCAGCAGGAAGACGGCAGTGGCGACCGCCTCGCCCCAGAAGAATGCCGGCATGTTCCGGCTCTTCAGCAGACTGCGCGCCATGGTCACGACCGTCTGGTTCCGTCGCTCAACGACGCCGTTCTGCTGCGGCGTGTACGACGCTGTGTGCTGCCGCTCGACGCCGTGCTCGGCGCAGTACTCCTCGAATTCAACAGAGATGAATTCACCCCCATTGTCAGTGCGCAGAACACGCAGACACCGGCCTGTCTCCACCTCCACCCTCGCCTGGAACTTCTTCACGGCAGCGAGGGTGTCGCTCTTGGCGGCGAGCAGAGCCACCCACATGTACCTGCTCCGGTCATCAACCAGCAGAAGGAAGTATTGCTTACCGCCAGGTGTCGCCGGCGTAATAGGGCCGCACAGGTCGCCATGGACCAGGTCCAGCAGCCCCTCCGCCCGCCGCTTCGACTGCGACGGGAACGGACTCCTCTTCAGCTTGGTGGTGACGCAGTCGGCGCAGAGCTGGTGGACGTGCTCGACATGGGGCAGCCCGTGCACCATGCCCCGCTGCTCGAGCTTGCGCAGGGCGTCGAAGTGGAGGTGGCCGTAGCGCTCGTGCCACAGCCACGCGCTGTCGCTGGCGCACGCGGCCAGGCAGAGTGGCCGCCCGATCTTCACGCGGAGCGGGTACAGCCGGTTCACTGAGCGCTGGACTCGCGCGATCAGCCGGCCCTTGTCGTCGCGGATCCGAAGGACGCCGTGCTTGGTGTGGACGTCGCACCCCCCCTCGTCGAGCTGGCCGAGGCTGATGATGTTGGTGTTCAGCCTCGGGATGAAGTACACCCCCGTGAGCGGGAGGTGCTCGCCGGTCTTGCCCTCGAATAGCACGGTGCCAGATCCCTCGATTGCGACTTCCGAGCCGTCGCCGAACTTGACGGTGCCGTAGGTCGCCGTGTCGATGTCGATGAAGGCGCTCCTGCAGCCTGACATGTGATTGGTGGCCCCACTGTCGAGGTACCAGATGCTGTCGTCATGCTCCGCCTCGTCATCGAGCTGCGCGAGGACTTTCTCCTCGACAACGCGCAGGGGACGGCGCTCTGGCGGATGTGGGGTCGCAGCGGCGAGTGATGGTGGCGGCACGTTGGCGAAGACAGTGGCTCGAGCCATCAGCAGCGTGGGTTTCGAGTCCTCTTCAGCCTGCACGAGGTGGGCCTCGCCCTTTGGCTTGCTGCGGCAGTCTTTCGCCCAATGGCTGTGTTTGCCGCAGCGCTTGCACTGATCTCGGTCATAGCCCTGTCCACCGCCAGATTGGGCCTTGACATCGCGCTGCCGGCCGGAGCTCGCGCCCTTTCCACGCCCACGACCGCGTGAACGGCCGCCACGATTCTTGCCGCCGGCGCCGCCCGAACTGCTCCCGCCGCCCTTCTCCTCGGACTCGCGGAGCTTGAGCCTGGCGAGCCACTCCTCCTCGCACAGGAGCAGCCTGCCCTTGTTGTCGACGGTGGGCGCCGGCTTGCGGCGCTGCTCGACGGCACGCAGTCTCCCGGTCTGATGGTGAACGGGGTTCCCAATCTTCCGTCAGATAGATAGCTTTCGTTTTTGGTGGAACGCGACACACCGATCCGGCTTCAGATCAGAAGATTCGATTCCTGCAACCTTAGCACCACGATTCCTCTGGTTATCAACCGTGTCACAAATCCGGTTGACCTCGCCAAGAAGGCTAATCCCTGCCTGCGAAACGAAGAACACAAGCAAGAACCCGAAAGTACGCAACTCAATTAAAGTGACAATTGCAGATGAATGATTAAGCACTCGAAGTTGGGGTTTCACAACCGATGACGGCGACTGTTCTAATACAGATTGATCTAAAGCAAAACCCAAAACCTAACGTGGGTGGCGGCTACAGAATATATAGTGTAAGGGTCGTCACACCCCTCCTGGACGCGCCCTCTAATAGGCTCTAAGACGATACACGGCCCAACGGGCCAAAAGACGGTACCCTGGCAGATTCTGGACGCTGACTTGTTTCGACGATTCCCGTTGACTCCGGTGGAATTTGGACGTCAAACCAAAGCCATTGATTAGCTTATAAAATTATCTTTCCATGCATATGTGGATCGTCGAAAACGGAGTCCGTATGCGTCCTGGGCGTCCGTTTTATTGCAGGCTGTTCCTGAAGCCCGAGGCAGACTCGAACTCGAGTTGGACTGGGCCTCCGGCTTGTCTTGGGTGTCCTTGCTGGTCTTCTCCGCCTCCACACCTCTCTCCAAGTGCTTCATGATCCTTTCCAATGTTCCTAAGCAAAATAACATCATTAGGTAGCAATCTATTCTCAAAACTATGAAAAGGATCGCTTAAGAACGAGCTCACCTCTAGATTTAATTGTCGCATTCGAGCTCGGGTCATTGGACCTTGCATAACGGTTGGAGGATCAGCGGGTGCATCCAAAGGAGTGATGTCCTCATCATCCTCCCCCTCTTGAAACGGAGTCGTCCTCGACTCAAGCTCATCCTCTTCTCCCAAGTATGGCTTCAAATCTGAAATGTTAAATGTAGGACTAACCCCGAACTCGGGTGGCAACTCAAGTTTATATGCATTGTCATTTATTTTCTCAATTATCTTAAAAGGACCAGCAGCTCTTGGCATTAATTTAGATTTACGCAACTCTAGAAATCTATCTTTTCTCAAGTGCAACCAAACCAAATCACCCGGTTCAAGTTTAACTTCCTTTCTACCTTCACTACCAGCAATTCTATACTTTTCATTCATCTTTTCAATATTTGCCTTAGTGGATTCATGCAATTTAAGAATAAACTCAGCGCGCTCTTTAGCATCATTATGTGTTCTCTCAGTGGTAGGTAAAGGCAAAAGATCAATGGGAGCACTGGGGTTAAATCCATACACTACCTGGAATGGACTTACCTTGGTGGTGGAGTGTTCCGCCCTATTATATGCAAACTCCACATGCGGCAAACACTCTTCCCACACCTTCAAATTGCGCTTCAAGATTGCTCTTAACATGGTGGACAAGGTGCGATTCACTACCTCAGTTTGTCCATCGGTTTGGGGATGACAAGTTGTAGAAAACAGCAACTTTGTCCCCAATTTATTCCACAAAGTGCGCCAAAAATGACTCTGGTGCTCAATCCCTCGAATAGGTGGAAGCCCTGGAGGTAACTCAGTGGGAAACACGTCACTATATTCCTGCAAAAGGTTAGTGACAGAAAGCGGCAAAGTGCTAGCTATAGCATCAGTGGAAAATAAAGCATCTTTGCATATCAACGCATAGCACACATCATTAATCTCTGCAAGATCAGTTTTAGTGGCAAGCATAACAGGACTTTTTAATTTAATTGCTTGCTGTTTTTCAGGTTTAGCATCAACTTGCTTAGCGTCACTAGCAACTCTCTCTCTATCAGCTTGTACAATTTGTGCAGGGGTCATAGGTAGCAAAGTAATTTTTTGTCCCTTATGCATAAGTGTATATTTATTACTTCTACCATGGTGTGTAGCATCATTATCAAATTCCCATGGACGACCCAACAAGAGAGAACAAGCTTGCATCGGTACCACATCACAATCTACAAAATCAGCGTATGTACCAAGGGAAAAATACACCCGGGCTGTTTGTGTTACCTTTGCCTTACCCGAGTCGTTGAGCCACTGAATATGGTACGGATGTGGATGTGGTCGCGTGGTCAATCCAAGCTTCTTGACCAAATCAGAACTCACCAAGTTGTTGCAGCTTCCTCCGTCAATGATGACTCGTGCACGCCGATTTTTAATGACGAAGACAATCTGAAACAAGTTATGGCGTTGCAGCTTTTCTGCTTCCTCCATCTGTGTACTGAGAACTCTCTGTACAATGATGGCTCGATGGTTTCCTGCGTCGTCTATGCTCAAAGAAAGGCCATCTCCACCATGATCATCGTCCGAGGTAGCTTCATCAACAATATCTTCCTCTACATCAGAAGTGCTAATGTAGCCTCCATCTTCTGTAGCAATGTATGCCCGTTTGCTAGGACAATCTTTCTGCACGTGACCAAGTCCATGGCAGCGGTGGCACTGAATGGAAGAAGAGCGCCCGGTGGAAGCCACAGATGATGCACTCTTGGTTGGCTCCGGCAAACGAGCCTTACCAGATTCCATGGTACGGGCGGCCGAAGGTGAAGGAGCTGAAGGACGTGTGCTCGCTGGTGGTGGAGGACGAGCACTCGACGAAGGGAGTGGTTTCGTTGGCGGCGCCGGTGTCGTCGTCTTGGGTGTGAAGGAGCTGCTGAAGTTGCTGCTCCGGCTCCGTTGCTGTTGTCGGCCCTGTAATTCCTTTTCTGCAAGCATAGCAAGCTGGAACAAACGGTTGGTAGTAGTAAATTCTTTTATAATCAACAATATCCTGAATTTCACGTCTCAATCCACCATAAAAGCGACACACTTTATCCTCCGGATCCTCTACTACCACAACGTATCATGCCCTTTTGCAGCTCTGCATAATATTACTGGACAGACATATTTCCCTGATCTAAGCGCTGCAATTTCTTACGCAAATCACGTTTATAAGAAGGAGGAATAAAGCGATCACGCATTGCTTCTTTGAGCCTATCCCATGACTCAGGTTGTAGGTGCAAAGTAGCTAGTTCTTGCCACCAGATGATAGCAAAATCTTTAAATTCACTAGTAGCTGTCTACCTTATGTTGATCAGGTACAAGGTGGGAAGCAAATTTTTGTTCTACTGTCATCTCCCAATCAAGATATTCCTCAGCATCATATTTTCCATAAAAGGATGGTATGGTAAATTTTATTTTCGCATAAGGATCATCATTATTAACATTACCACGATTACGCTGATTACCTCCCATACCTGTGCGATTGCGGTGAAGTCTTTGACGCAGAGTGTTCTCGCGTGTCACCCTCGCATCAACTAGACCATCGTCACCGTAGACAACACCCTCGTCGAGGATCACGTCATCATTCTCGTCCTTGTTGTCATCGTTGGTAGCTGGATGGTTGCCTCAAGCTGTTGAACCTTCCCGTCAATGTGGACACTCGCCTGTCCACGCTCTCAAGCGAATGGGCGACGTCCTTCATGGCCGTTCTGACTACATCCGTTAGCTTGGCCACCTCCGCTAGCATCTGCTCCTTCAGGTCCTGCAAATCACTTTTCAAAGCAGGCTCGTCGTTTGGCATGGTTAGTTATGAAATAAAATCCCTATCAACTATTTATGGGTCGGTGGGATCACACCCTCACTCACGTCTTACTGAGTTCTTACCAAGTTCTTACCAACGCAAGCAGTGGATGGTACAACCGGCGGCTGGTTCGTGATACCTGTGAGGCAGTGGCACCGAGGTTGCAAGGATCTTTTCTGTTCTGATCTGAAGAATATGTGGAGCTTGGAAGGCACACAAAGAGAAAAATATGTATTTGTGGCACACAAGTCAGTAACAGATAGCAATGCTGAATTATAGTCCCAAGTACCTGTTCTCGTTGCTGGCCTAAAGGTGTTCAAGTACAGGTGTGTGACAAACAAGGTGGTGGAAATAAGGATGATGAGCAGCAAAAGTGTCAGAAACAAGGCACAAGACAGCACACGCTAACACAGCTCAACTTGGTGTTCTCTATGTGCTCCTCTAAATATTGTTCCTCTTTTGCCCCTCTCTTTTTTTTTCTCTTTTTTGGCTGTCTTTGTTTTTTGGGAAAATTTGACTTTTTCTTTTTATTTTTTTGATCTTTCTTTTAGCCTTAGGAGCACACAGGAAGTAACCACAGAAAAGTTGAGCTCAAACAAGTGAAAGGCGTGGCCTGTGGAATTTTCAGAAGATGCGCCCAAAATTCGAGAAAGGCTTGCGGGCTCGGAAAGACGATCTTCCGGGCTGTTTTATGGCAAAATAGAATCGCTGAACCCGCCAAAGGGGGGGAGAGACGGATGCGAAATTTTTTTCTGATTCCGAAACATATATGGTTTGCTGAAAACGGAGTTCGTATGCGAAAGTTATGCCTGTTTTACGAACGGACTCCGAATTAGAGGACAAAACGGACAGAAAGTGCGGAAAGTTGGTGATTTTGGCTAGGGTTTGATAGAACAGTGGGGGAAAACACACGAACTGGACTCAAACACAATCTAACCAGCAACAAGATTCGACCTAGGACACAACTCACACGACGGACTCTGCGACTGACAAATGCAAAGGCTATGGCGCGGATGGTTGTAGGACAGGAAACAAGTATGGCGGTGGACTATGGGACGAAGGCAAAACACTCAACTATGGGTAGTTGCAAACCTGACGGTATTCCTGAAGCTCTGTACCACTTGATGGTGAACGGGGTTCCCAATCTTCCGTCAGATAGATAGCTTTCGTTTTTGGTGGAACGCGACACACCGATCCGGCTTCAGATCAGAAGATCCGATTCCTGCAACCTTAGCACTACGATTCCTCTGGTTATCAACCGTGTCACAAATCCGGTTGACCTCGCCAAGAAGGCTAATCCCTGCCTGCGAAACGAAGAACACAAGCAAGAACCCGAAAGTACGCAACTCAATTAAAGTGACAATTGCAGATGAATGATTAAGCACTCGAAGTTGGGGTTTCACAACCGATGACGGCGACTGTTCTAATACAGATTGATCTAAAGCAAAACCCAAAACCTAACGTGGGTGGCGGCTACAGAATATATAGTGTAAGGGTCGTCACACCCCTCCTGGACGCGCCCTCTAATAGGCCCTAAGACGATACACGGCCCAACGGGCCAAAAGACGGTACCCTGGCAGATTCTGGACGCTGACTTGTTTCGACGATTCCCGTTGACTCCGGTGGAATTTGGACGTCAAACCAAAGCCATTGATTAGCTTATAAAATTATCTTTCCATGCATATGTGGATCGTCGAAAACGGAGTCCGTATGCGTCCTGGGCGTCCGTTTTACTGCAGGCTGTTCCTGAAGCCCGAGGCAGACTCGAACTCGAGTTGGACTGGGCCTCCGGCTTGTCTTGGGTGTTCTTGCTGGTCTTCTCCGCCTCTACACCTCTCTCCAAGTGCTTCATGATCCTTTCCAATGTTACTAAGCAAAATAACATCATTAGGTAGCAATCTATTCTCAAAACTATGAAAAGGATCGCTTAAGAACGAGCTCACCTCTAGATTTAATTGTCGCATTCGAGCTCGGGTCATTGGACCTTGCATAACGGTTGGAGGATCAGCGGGTGCATCCAAAGGAGTGATGTCCTCATCACGGTCACCTCCTCGACGGAGATGGAGCTGATGTCGAGCAGTGTCTCGATGGAGATGGCCACCTATTCGAGATGCTCGGGGACGACCTGCAGCATCTTGCGGACCACCTCAACGTCGGCGATGTCGTCGCCAAGGATTCGGAGGTTGTTGGCGAGCCCGGTGATGCGCACGGAGAAATCTTCCGCCGTCTCGCCTTCCTTCCATGCCAGCGCGGCAAACTCACGTCAGAGCAACTGGGCGTTCGACTCGCGTACGCGCTGCACACCGACGCGGATGGTCTTCACCGCCTCCCACGCAGCTTGCGCCGTGCGCTTGCCACGAAGCGAGGACAGCATCTCCGGTGGGACGGAGCGCAGAATGGCCGCCATCGCTAGGC
This sequence comes from Oryza meyeriana var. granulata, assembly GCA_003991445.1. Lineage (NCBI taxonomy): Eukaryota > Viridiplantae > Streptophyta > Magnoliopsida > Poales > Poaceae > Oryza > Oryza meyeriana. The sequence continues at coordinate 244,236 of RYFJ01003235.1, read as the reverse complement.
GGTCGTCGCGGTACTCGACGACGTCGTCCTCCTCCGGCTTGATCGCGTACCAGATGCCCTGCGCCTCCATGTTGACCTGCATCAACATAGACCACTCCTGATAGTTGGAGCGAGTCAGCATAGGGTACTGCACTGAGGCGCCGGTGCCGGTCTCCCTGACGGTCCGCTGGATGATCACTCCGCCGGCACGACGATCGCGGCGTGGGATAGGCGAGAGCAAGGGACGACGGCGATGCGGTGGGGTGAGCGACCTGCCGCCGCGTGGCTCTGATCGCACCGACATCAGGTCCCTGACTCGTCGGAGCTCTGATACCAAATGTTAGCGCCCGAGGCCGCGTCCGTGCCCGGGTACCTTGCCCGGGTACTCGCGTCCGTGCCCGGGTACCTCGCCCGGGGACCGCGTCCGTGCCCGGGCCCTCATGCCCGGGGCCTTGCGTCCGGGATCTCGCCTCAGCGCACGCGGTCAGCCTGAAACTTCAGTCGGGAGCAAACGCACACAAGAACAAGAGAGATTGGTGCTGCCAAAATCGCACACAATTTTCTGTTCCTTCATACTCCTTTTATAGCGAATTTACAAAGGATATAGCGTCTGCATGTCGTGCCCACGACGCGTCCGTCTACATCCGTGACGTAGCCCACGAACCGTCGTACAGGCGCGTATGCGAGCCGCACATCGCTACGGCCACGAAGCCTCCGCCCACGTCCATGACGTCGTCCACGACGCGAGACACTCTCTCTATGCTAACGGAAAGATGAGAAACAAAAAAAACGAGCAGGAACTAGGATTACAATGCTTAGGACCAGGTCGACGTCACCGGGTCCAATGACTCGGCGGAGCCCACAAACCGCCCCTCCCTGCGCCGGCGTCGGCTACCCGCCGACGCAGAGCCTGCGCGGCTCGTCGCGCTCGCCATGTCAGGGAGCTCTGGCCGAACGGTGTTCGTCTCCTCGCCGTGGCCACCGGCGACGTACACCTTCCCACCGACAGCGCGCGCGCATGCGAAGAACGACCGGCGCAGGCCCGGAACGGCCGTCCCGCCCGTGAGGAAGCCATACACGAAGACCGAGTCCGTCGGCGCCCACGTTTCTGGGTCCCAGCCGCTGCCGACCACCAGCCGCTTCGTCCTCTCCGCGAGGCCAACCACCGCCGCCACCTTGCAGAACAGCGGCAAGCTCCCGCTCGGTCCCGGCAGCTCCGCCACCGCCGGCCGACGACTGCTTGTGCTCCGATCCAGCCTCGGCGGGGTCAGGCCGGCCGTGCAGCTGCGCGAGCGCCGGCCGCGCCAGCCCCTCCGCCTTCCGCAGGCGGTTGTATGCCGGCGACTCCACCTCCGCCTACCACTGGCGCGAGATGAGGCACTCCCTTGCCACCTCCTCTGACAACCGGGAATCAGCTCGTCGCCACCCATAATGTACTTCGTCAATCTCTCAATTGAGCTGGAATTCAAGCAAGAAATGGTGAGATGATTTTGTTAGCTTCTCTTATGAGCTTGGCATGTTGATGCGTTTGTGTGAGGCAGAGTGGCGGCAGCAGGTTTCCCCTACCGGCCGGGGCGGGTTACCGTAGCCTGATAATAAAGCGTGGTTTTAGGATAAACCGTGAGAAATTATATAAAATTTATTAAAAAATTAAATTATTTTTTAATTTTATTTAAACTTAGTGAGAATATTACGATATTACCGTTACACACCACGGTTACCGTCGGTTTTAGAAACCGTGGACTGGAGTGGCATCCGCGATGCGTTATAGCACAGGGGATCGGGTCCGGGGAACGGACGGCTGGATGTCGCGGTGCTTCTCTCGGTTTGGTTTTTTCTAGATTTTATTTGGCTCTGTGACATGTTAAAAATGGGTAGATTAGCTTTTTTTTGGTTTATTTCTTACTACGTGATACTCCTAGATGGTTTGCCGTTCTAGGAGGCTCTGTTTCGAGTGCCCCATCGGATGTATTAGTATTACGGTGGCAAAAGCAAAAGGATGAGGCTCTCCGTGGAGGTTTATCTCAACAGTCATCACGCTTAGCTAAACATCGTTTAGGGTTTGGCTAACCATAGAGTATTTTCAATAGCTAATCTATTTTTAACTATTCAAATTTCTATTTAGGTAGTTATCTAAAAAATAGTTAGTTAAAATTGATACGCGCTCCAACAAAATGACAATTTGCCAATTTCTAAATCCTAATGACTAGTTAAGAATATACTGGTGGCGGCATTGAGGGCGGCAGCGAATCGGCGGGGATACGGTGCCGTCGAGGATAGCGGAGAAGAGGCGACGATGCGATGGCGAAGAAGAGGCACCAATTCGTCCTGGCGGTGCTGCCGCCGAGCACCTGGAGAGGTGCATGACACGGGCCTCGTCGATGTTGTCATCGCTACCGTTGGAGTTGGCTTGGGGAGGGGGGGTAGAGCCAGGGAGACTGCGAGGAAGAGGAGCACCGTGGCGGTGCGGCGAGTGGCGACGGCAGCGCGGTATTTCGGTGGGGAGGCAGTGGCTAGCGAGGATGTGAGTCGGTGGCGGCGAGATGCAACAGAGGTGACGCACGTGAGAGAGAAGAGGCGAGTGGCTACAGTCCGCTAGGGAAAAATCGGATGGAATACGTGGGTTTCACCTTTTGGCCAGTATGTTTAAATGGTCAAATTTAACCATCCTATGAGATAGTTTGATCAGTTAAATGGCTTGGCCATTTGGATGAATAATCTGTTGGAGGGTGTTTTTTTTTCTTAAAATAACTAAATTTTGGTTTGACCATTTAGATAAGTTAACTATTGGAGATACTCTAATTGCAACTAGTAGTACTAGGTCGTACATGACAAATAAAACTTGTTGCTTGGTTTTGCACCTAGAAAACAGAAAAAATCTTTCCTCTCGTGTTACTAACCTCACGGCCCGAGAAAAAAAAACTCATGTCAGTACAATAAAATGCTAGTGTACACGCTGTGCTAGTTCGACGAACAACGGGTTACACGATGGACATCTCCAAACGTAGGGCCCACGTGGCATCCACAAGTTCCTCTATGTTTGGCCGCATAACAACATGTGGCACCTCATCGAGCCCCTTGCTGGTGTTCTACATCTTGTAGCCTGTAGCCTCACGCCTGCAGGAGCTATTTCTTGGGGATTACTCCTGCCGTCCCACGTTCCACTCAATAAGCCATGCACGTATTTTACGATTTAAATCTTAAAATATTTGATCATCTAATATAAATTAAATTTTATTTGATAAAAATAATATTATTAGATTTATATTTGAATTTACTTTCTTATGACTATAATTGTGTTCTACAAATAATATAATATATAAAAAAATAAAGGTCAATAATTAGTTTTGATAATCGTGACAAGTTTAACCACGCCTTATTAAGTGTGATGGAGCAAGTACCATCTTTATCGTCACGAATCTCCCCTCCGTGGCTCCACCTGGCTTCGCACTGTATCCGGTGGACCATATCAGCGGCGGGACGATAATGGACTCCGGTGCTTCCTTGCCAGCTTCTCGGCATCCAGACCGGTGCTTCCGCTCGCGTGGACTGCGTCCATCTCCTCGTATCGACGACGGGGACAGTGTTGACTGGCGCCACCGTCCTTGACCATGTTGTCCCCGTCGACGATGCTCTCCAACCCAAGCCCCTTGGGCCTCGGTGCACATCAGCATCGACTTGAAGCTCGATCTGGACCTAGAAGCTCGCGTTCTTCATGGTGGTGGCGACGGTGTCGGCGCCGGCGGGCTTTGGCTTGAGAAGCACGTCAGGGATGGGATGAGTCGTTTGTGCGAGACAGAAGGCGTCAATTGGGAGGTTTGCTTTGAGATTATTACTAGACACGTGTCATACGGAGGACAACGTCCTACACATAAACGAAGGACTGACATCTTACCAAATTTTCTTCCGGCTGCATGAGGCCAACGCTTGACATGGCCACGCATACGCACTCGGATCCTTGTAAAATCTGCGGTACAGAATCGAGGCGTGCCCTGCCACAGTCAATGCGGTGCATGCATATACGTACTTCCATGATCCTAAAATATTTGTTGTTTTAAATTGTTTAGTATGGATTAATATTTAAGAAGAAAAGACCGTAGTGCTCCTTATTAAATGATGTACGGTTAGAAACGAAATGGTGGTTGAGAATAGAATGAAAATAAATTTTAATAAGAGGTGATTAATGTGACAAGTAGTACTCTACAATGACAACTATTTTAGAAAAAATTTTGAACATTAGAAAGACAACTATTTTAGAGAGGTAGTAGATAAATACACGACGTGGGATTCCATGACCTTGTCGCGTAGCGTGTGCATGGTCTGGTCGCTGTCATGGCAGCCGCACCCAATCACCACAAAGCGGATGTCAGTGATTAATTTGAGGATAGAATGAGAAATTTGAATGAGAGTCGATTGAATTGATAGGTAGCACTATAGTAATAACTATTTTGAGACAAATTTTAGATTCTAAAAGATAAATTATTTTAGGATGGAGATAGTATTATTTATAAGTATTTCGAACCTGCTCCACTAAGTTACTTTTTATCTCCAATGTCTCGAGTTTAGCTAGTTAAGCTTTTCTAGTGTTTGAATTGTTTGTGACAGGCGGTATTCGTGCAGGCTTGCCGTGCATTGGCATGGAGGATTTCGTTGGTCACCATGCATCTTCCGTGCACCAGCAGCGGTCAGGGGCTATTTCTTTCCATGGAACCAAAGATGAGGCCGGGGATACCGATGAAATTTTGCCAGATGTCTCATCCCCAAGGGCTTTTAATTTCCACGTTGATCTGACCGGCCGGGTACATTTCTGTTTTTGTCTGTCTTAGTTTTCCTAAATTTTGTTCTAGCGTTCAATTAAGTTAACGGTTTGAATTCTTGTTTTGTGTGCAGGCCTTGACTGCACGAATCAGCCTGTCATACTCGCTTCACGTGCCTCGAGGATTTTATCGTGCTGCACCAAGCATCTTCTTTGAGACCTTTTGCGTTAATTCCAGCGTGAGGTAAGTTAAACTTGTAGCCCAAATGAACATCACACCAATAATTTCGTTTTTTTTTGGGGCCCTGGAATACATTCTCTTAGAATTTTTCTATCGCTCATCGTAATTTAACCGTATGTGTGAATCGTAACAGTTTTGGCTTTCTACCTTATGTTTGAATTGCAAAGTTATGTTTGAATTGCAAAGGTGCACGCATCGATAGGATCAAAGGAAAAGTAATAGAGGATCTTTCAGACCAAAATCCTATGAAAAGTTCGCCAGGTGCTCCTTTAGAACAAATGAATAGGCATTTGGGATTCCTACAGAATTTCTATGGACTAACTTGATTTATGGGAGTTTTGGAGGATTTCTAATATGAGGATAGATAGAAAGCTTTTTTTGTGTTTATCTCTCTACCCAAATCCTATATTTTTCCTATGAAGCATCTAAACAACAAGTCTTACACAATTTCTGTATTTTAGAATTCTTAAGGATCAACTATATATTTTTTTTATAGGGAAGGATCAATTAGACATGACACTTCGATTCCTACGTTTTTATGTTTCTACAATTTTTAATTCCTGTATTCCAATGAAACTAGAGAACATACCAATAGGATTGCACCATAATATCTAGGGTTATTTGCCCTATGTCAAAACTCATTTGGTTATGTGTAACTTGACCATAATATTTGGTTTTGTGAAATTTTACTCAAAAATATTCTGTCTGGTCTTTTAATCTACAATCTTACATCTTAACTGATGCGGGGGGTATGGAGTTTGGCCCGATCTTCACGGCGTAGGATTGGAGGATAACTGGACCTGTGCAACCTGATGAACGACACCGCCAACCACCGTCTCGGCTACAGCAACCTGCGGCATTCGATTCACCCAACCACACGCTTCGATCCTTTTGTTTACTCTCTCACGTGGAGTAAACGGATTCTTGCAATCACAGAAAGCAATTCCAAGAACAACGGAGTCAAGACACTCAAATCAATTCCCGTTTCTATGGGGGGTGGAGTAGTATCACCCACAAACCCTAGAATAAGATTCTATATTTCAAAGTGTCCAAATCTGCTTTACATAATAGGAGAGCAGCCCTTTATATAGGCTTGTGAGGTCAGTGCTACAGTACGGAACGCTACAGTACGATGGTGCTATAGCACCACGTCGGCGCTACAGTGCATGTCTGGATGCATTGCATGCTTGAAGTAGAAGCTAGCTACCTGTAGCAAAATTCAAGTGGCATTTTACCTCTAAAATTTCTATCATATACATTGTATACTTGTGTTACAAACTAGCAAAATTCAACTTGATCTTCTCCAAATATCAAGCCAGCTTGCTCTTAGTCTTGGTATCTGATAACAAGCAAAATTGGTGCATTAGGGAGTAATTCATTCTTACTAAAATTAGTATCTTTTAGGAAAAGATTCACCTGGTGTTTTAATTCTCTTGCTCTGGCTTGCGTGATTGGTCCTGTTGGTCTGGGTGTGCTAGCGATGTCTTCATCATTCTCCCCATCTTGAGAAACAGTCGCCCTCGACGCTGTATTCCCAAGGAAAGGAGATAAGTCGGAAACATTGAAAGTATTACTTACCCCATAATCCTCTCCTGAAAGTTCAACCCTATAAGCATTGTCATTGATCTTTTCAAGAACATTAAATGGACCATCAGCTCGAGGCATGAGCTTGGATTTGTGCTTCTCAGGAAACCGCTCTTTGCGAAGATGCACCCATACTAAATCTCCTGGGTTAAATAACATTTTCTTCTTATGCTTGTTTGCCTTCTTTGCATAATATTGTGTCTTCTTCTCAATTTCATCCTTGGTTTTGACATGGATTTTCTTCACATACTCAGCTTGTTTTGATGCATCCATGTTTATCCTTTCTTGAGTTGGCAGTGGGAGTAGATCAAGTGGCGTGATTGGTTTGAAGCCATACACTACCTCGAACGGACAAAGTTTAGTTGTAGAATGTACTGCTTTGTTGTATGCAAACTCAACATGCGGTAAGCAGTCTTCCCACTCCCTTATGTTCTTTTTGATCATCGTCCTCAGAAGTGTTGAGAGAGTTCGATTCACCACCTCTGTTTGTCCATCGGTTTGTGGGTGACAAGTTGTTGAGAATAATAACTTAGTGCCAAGTTTAGCCCATAAAGTCTCCTAAAAATAACTCATGAACTTCACATCGCGGTTAGAAACAATAGTCCTTGGCACTCCATGTAATCTGATAATTTCCCTAAAAAATAAATTAGCCACTTGAGACGCATCATCGCTCTTATGGCAAGGGATAAAATATGCCATTTTAGAAAACCTATCAACTACCACAAATATAGAATCCCTCCCCCTCTTAGTTCTTGGTAACCCTAAAATAAAATCCATACTAATATCTTCCCAAGGAGCATTTGGAACTGGAAGAGGAGTATATAAACCATGAGGATTTAATTTGGACTTAGCTCTGTGGCAGGTTTCACATCGTTGCATGAATCGCTCGACGTCTCTTCTCATTTTTGGCCAATAGAAATGATCTGCAAGTATCATATAAGTTTTCTCTCGGCCAAAGTGTCCCATCAATCCTCCTGCATGTGATTCCTGCAACAATAACAAGTGAACAGACGACTCGGGAACACATAGTTTGTTAGCATGAAATAAAAAACCATCATGTATATGAAACTTATTCCAACCCTTCTCTTCCTTGCATTTGGAATATGGTTCAGAAAAATCATGATCAGAATGGTATAATTCTTTTATGCTTTCAATACAGGGAACTTTCACTTCCATTTGATTTAGTAAAGTACTCCTTTGAGATAAAGCATCGGCAACTATATTTTCCTTTCCTGTCTTATATTTGACAACATATGGAAAAGTTTTGATGAATTCAATCCATTTAGCATGTCGTCGGTTAAGTTTAGCCTGACCCTTCAAATACTTTAATGCTTCATGATCAGAATGAATAACAAATACTTTAGGCCAAAGGTAATGTTGCCAGGTTTCTAATACATGAACTAAGGCAAACAACTCTTTGTCATAAACAGAGTAATTCAGTTGTGCTCCTCCTAATTTCTTACTAAAGTATGCTATGGGTTTCCCTTCTTGCATAAGAACACCACCAATACCTACTCCACTAGCATCACATTCTATTTCAAAAGTTTTAGTGAAGTCAGGTAAAGCGAGCAATGGTGCTTCTGTTAATTGTTTCTTTAATTCTTGAAAGGCTCTCTCTTGTGATTTACCCCATTGAAATTTAATTCCCTTTTTCATTAATTCATTGAGCGGAGCAGCACTTAAACTAAAATTCTTAACAAATCGACGATAAAAACTTGCTAATCCATGAAAACTTCTAACTTGACTAACATTGTGTTAACACCAAAATTTGGTACGGTTCGTTATCAGGTTCGGTTAAGGGAAGAGGCTATATCAGCCGATGGAAGCTAATCCAGAAGAGCTCGAGCTTGGGAAGGAATCGTGAAGATCACGACATGGCAGATAATTACCTTATCTATTAATTAGGTAGTTTTAATAATTTTTAGGAAACCTGATCTTGTGTCCGATCAGGGCCTGTTAATTTTTCTTTTATAGATAGGAAACTCCTGTTTCGTGTCCGATCAGGACTGTGTCAAACTCGGGGTATAAATACATATGCCCGGGTACATTGTAAATCATCTCACAGATCAATAAACTTCAGCGCATCGCCACCCTTTTCGACGGGTTCTTGCTTCTCGAGTCGGGCTGCATCGGTTAGGTCCGAACTCCTGCGAGAGGGTAAGACTCATCACCCCTTACCACGGTGTATCTACTTTGTCTACAGCTGTATCAGTTAAGTTTGATCTCTTAGGCCGAGTCGATATACCACATCACGTGTGCGTAGTTTTTATCGGCTTACTGGGTGTAACTTATCGACAGTTTGTGCTGCATCGGTTAGTTCCGACCTACTAAACTGCCAACGATAAGTTATTCCTGCTAGGTTGATAGATTTTATGCAAGCATCTTATCGGAATGTATAGCCGATAAGTTATCATATACATCACGATTGCATTAGATCTATCGGCTCATCGAGGTTCTTTTATCATTATTAATCTGTGCTGCATCAGTTAAGTTTGAACTATTAGATTGATAGTGATAGATTTATCCTTGTTGAGTCGATAGGTTTTTATGCGATGTTTTATCGGAGTGCTTAGCCGATAAGTTATCTTTTACTAGATAAAGCTGACTGCATTGTCTATTGATTATTATTCTGCCTATCTATTTTATCATCGGCTTCTAGCGATATCCATGTGTTTTCTCGGCAGTCAACTGGCTTATTATTTGCTTATATCATCATCGGCTTCTAGCCGATGTACAACTACTATCGGCAATCGGCTGGAGGAAGTTTGTATCGGCTGGTTGGCCGATTGGATAAATGGTCTAATATTTTCTATCTCTTTGTCAATTGCTGGGTCAAATTGACTGGCACGCCCGCGAACCTCAACTATTTAGGACCTGCACTGGAGCTAAGCAGATCTCCCAGGCCTTCGCGTGTCTTAAGGCGCCGAACCATATCATCGGCTCGTTCCCGACGCTGCCGGTGATTTTCGGCGTCAACACATTGATAGGGGTAGGCCAATTTTTAATTGCCTCTACTTTGGATTCATCGACCTCAACACCGTGATTTGCTACCACAAAGCCCAAGAATATAACTTTGTTGGTACAGAAAGTGCATTTCTCAAAATTAGCGTATAGTCTTTCGTTCTTAAGAATTTCTAGGACTTGTCTTACGTGGCTAACATGTTCTTCCATGGATTTACTATATATCAAAATGTCATCAAAGTATACTACAACAAACTTTCCAATGAATGCTCCTAAAACATGATTCATTAACCACATGAATGTACTAGGAGCGTTAGTTAACCCAAATGGCATTACTAACCACTCATACAATCCAAATTTTGTTTGAAAAGCAGTTTTCCATTTATCTCCTAGTTTCATTCTTATTTGATGGTACCCACTTCTTAAATCTATTTTGGAGAAAATAATTGAGCCGAAAAGTTCATCTAGCATATCATCAAGCCTAGGGATAGGATGACGATGTAACGACCCGTTTTTCTTTTTCCGCTAGTCTTCGTTTTCCCGAGCTCCCCTCCTATCCTGTCAGCTGTGCCCCAGTTTTTCTCCCTGGCCAGCCGACTACCTTCTCTCTTGTGCCGAGTGAAGTTGCTACTCAGTCCTTGTGTTCTGCCCTTCTCCTTGTCTTACTCGGACCTCTTTGCTGCCGAGTGAGCACGGTGATGTGGCCGACTACCTTGTTGAGACCTGTTGCTTCTTTGTCCCCCGAGTTGCACCCACCCGTTGGACGCCGACTACCGAAGTGGAGAAGAACCAGTCTTCACCTGCCTTCAGCACCACTTGGACCGATGGACAATAACCTGCAGTATCGCTTGGACCAGTGGTCAGTCCGAAGCCCTGTCAGTGAGATTTCTCCAACCTGTCCTAGCCTTGACCTTAATGTCTCATCGCAGCTACAGTGCCTGCCAACTCCTCTGACCAGTTGGACTCCAAAGTCACTCCCTGTCATATCCCTGTCAGTTCATCTTGACTTCCTTGCTCCACCCGTTGCCCAGCTCCACCGTGCCTCAACCTTGCACGTCGGCTATATATATAGCCAACCGTGCCCCCTTCTTCCTTTGTTTTGCAAAAACCGGTCAGCTCCAGCTCTGCTAAGTTTTCATCCTCTCCAGCTTTGGAGCTCTGTCGCCTGGTTCGCAAGCCTGGTTCAGCCGACTGCCCCCTTTTCTGCAGCCGACTACTTCTTGATCCTTTTTCTTGGTGTTTTACTTCTCCTGCTTATCAGTGTTTCTTTCTGCTTGCTCAGAACCTGAACCGGTGGACGATCCCGAAGCCACCTTCGCCGAAGAAGACCCTTCCTTGGAACAAGGCAAGCCTCTTTGATCATATTGTTTCCCATATATGCAAAACTATGTTGTTTGGAAAATATATGCATGCTTAGTTACACTTTTTTTTAAACTGTTGGCCTCGGTTATGCAAGCGCAACCGATGGACCTACCCAGTAGTAACACTTTTCTGGTAGGACGTTGTTATATTTCACCCTTGAAGAGCCCCACAAATGGCACGCTAGCATCCTATCTGAGGATACGATGCCGAGTAGAATGGCTTAGCTCTGCAACGTTGTTTGTCGTTGGGAAAAACATTGGGTTTTACCAAACTGATTGAAAAACCCGGTACTCCGTGTATCGGCGTGTTTGTGAAACAAATAAAGTTGTGAAAATCTTGATGTACAGAGACAGTGCCTGTGTGGCTTGGCTATGTATCATCATTAAGGACCGTTTCCTTTGGGAATTCCATCCGAGCATCTTACAGTGCGACCAGACGGGTATTATGGGATGCCCCTGGCCGAGTAAATAGTAGGTTTAGGGAAGTTCAGTGCCGACCACTGAATCCTGTGTGGATCTTTCGGCTGGCATTGGATGACTCTAGACTGGCTTTGGAAATGGCCTTGTCACGAATTTCTGGGTACAGGCCAGTACTCAGTGTAATTTTCGTGTCGGATGGGTAAAGCGCACACCCTCTGCAGAGTTTAGCAGAACTGTTCGAACAGCCGTGCCCACGGTTAAGGGCGATGCAAGGTGATTCTCATAGCGTAGATTTGTTTGCCAGTGATTTGTGAAAAGTGTTTGATGGAAAGGGAACCGTGACCTGAGTTTGCCGAGTAAGCAAACGGAAGGCCTGTGTGGCCAGAAACGGATCTGTGTGGTCCGGGGTGTTAAGCACCATAAATAAGTGTATGAAAAGTAAACAGGATGAAGATCATGCTCCCGGGTTGTAGCCAGGGCAGCAAAGCTTAAGCCCCCGGGTTGTAGCCAGGGCGGCAGTTGTACAGATGTCTTCGGGTTGCAGCCAGAAGACGGAATTGATCAAGCTCCCGGGTTGTAGCCAGGGCAGCGGATTGATCAAGTTGTGCTCCCGGGTTGTAGCCAGGGAAGCCACATGAGCAAGCTTGAGCTCCCGGGTTGTAGCCAGGGAAGCAAGGATAGCGAGCTGAGCCCCCGGGTTGTAGCCAGGGCGGCGGTTTAGCTAGCTGGTTGTAGCCAGCCTAGCGGGCATTCAGTGCCATGATCATGCTCCCGGGTTGTAGCCAGGGCAGCGATGATGAGCCCCCGGGTTGTAGCCAGGGCGGCCGACTAGCTAACTGGTTGTAGCCAGTGTAGCGGGCATCAAGTGCCACAGCTGAGATTTGGTTGTAGCCGAGTCTCAGGGTCAACGAGTGGTTGTAGCTACTCGGGAGATAAAGGACCACCAATGCAAAGTAAAAGATGATAAGAACATATATGATTATGCTTGATTCATTAAGTGGCGAGTTGTTGAAAAGCAACTTGCGGAATGGGTAGGGGCGTGAGCCTCTGTCCGACAACAAAATTTTGAGCTCACTAGTGTTTGCAAAGAAAAGAGTTTCTAAAGGCAATTTTCGCAAATAAACCTTTAGCCTTTCTGTCTGACCGACATGGCATCATTCCCGGCTTGCTGAGTACGAAAGTACTCACCTTGTTCATATATATGTATAGTAGGTTTTGGAGAAGAAGACGAGGATCCGACTGCTGCCGAGTTCCTCCAAGACCAGGCCGACTACGAAGACTTCTGAAGGTTTCGAGCCTAGTTCCCAACCGAGCCTGTGGAGTAGTTTTGTCCAGCTTCCGCCCTGTTCTGCTGTTTCGCTAGTCTACCAGTTGATTATTTTGCCCATCCCGGGTCTGTCCTGGATGGATCTCCTTGTACGTATATGTAAGTACTCTGTTATATGTATTATTGTAATTCTGTGTTGTATCATTGTTATGCGTACCCGACTACTGATCCTGGGATCGGGTGCCTTATGCACATGGTGGCCTTCCACCTAGTCGGGAGGCGCCACAGCGGTGGTATCAGAGCAAAGGTTGGCCCTAGGAGCGAAACCCCACCCGTGTAGATGCCTTTGAGGATCTTATTTTGAAAACTATACTATTTGCAAAAATCTAGGACTTGTCTGAGTATCTTTCTCTCTGCTTTGTAGAATTTTGGAAAAGTTTCTAAACTCTTGGCTATCTCCCTACCTTGGCTCCTGCGTGGATCTTTGGTATTAGCCCTTAGGTTCCAGTGCCCTATCTGTCGTCTTTTCGTTGTGGCTGGGCTCTCGAGTGTGTTCCTTGTTCTGCTGCTTGAATCCATCTTGCTGATATTGTTGCTCCTTCATCTGTTCCATCGGTTTGGCTGCCGATAACCTTGCTGAACCTTTCCCCGTGGATACCCTTTTCTAGGACCTGATGGCAGAACGTCAGCGCCGGAATGTTCGTGCTCCAGCTCGCCTGGGTTTTGATGACCAAGGTCCAGTCCGCAACAACCTGCTTACTGCCGCAGAGGAACAAGAAGTGGAGCAGACTCATGATCGGATGTCCGGAAATGTCCGTGCAGCCGGCCTTGGTACCTTTGACGCTGCAGCGGCAAACCCTGGAGGATTGCCTCAACCTCCTCGCCTTCCAGCAGACCCCCAACAGCTTATGGCCATCCAGACCCAGATCTTGCAAGGCATTGCTCAGAACTTGGCCGCAATGCAGCCTCTTCTCCATCAAGCTCCACCAGCACAAGCTCATGGACGCTCCAAGCTCGCCGACTTCATGAGGTCCCGTCCAGCCGAGTTCTCTCAGACTGCTGAGCCAGTAGAGGCTGACGACTGGCTAAAGGATATGGATAGAAAACTGAACCTAGTGCAGTGCACACCTGTGGAGAAAACCCAGTTTGCTGCACACCAACTGCATGGACCAGCAGTCGATTGGTGGGAGAACTACTGTGCTGCCCATCAAGATGCCGCCAACATCGCCTGGCCCGAGTTTGTCGAAGCCTTCAGAGCCGCACATGTCCCGGAAGGAGTAATAGACATTAAGAGAGAAGAATTCAACAACCTCAAGCAGGGACATTCCAGCATCAGCGAGTACCTGAGCAGATTCAACCATCTAGCTCGCTATGCACCCGAGGACGTGAATACGGACAAGAAGAAAATCAGAAGGTTTCTGAAAGGGATGAATGTGGCAATGAAGATCCAGCTTATTGCCCATGACTTCCCTACTTTCCAGCACATGGTCAACAGAGCCCTAGTAGTGGAAGACGCGAGGAAGGAGATCGAAGTTTTTCGCAAGCGCAAGGCCTCCCAGATGCAGACTCGTAGTGGTCCGAGTACCAGGCCCTATCTCCCCAGTCCTTCCCGTCAGTTTGCCCCATCCCAGTTCCAGGAGCAGATGTTTCGCCCATCTGTTTCCCGCCCGGCTTCTTCTGTTCAGTCCCGACCCCTCAGTGCAAATACCGGTGCAAGTCGCCCTACCTCAGCCGGCCTTCAGCGGAAGAGTATTCCGAGTGCCCCAGGAAGCCGATGCTACAACTGCAACGAGTTGGGTCACTTCGCCCGACACTGTCCCCAGAAGCACGACCCTGCAGCCTCTGGACGCCCCAACGCCAGCGCTTCAAGAGCCCCTGTGTTTAGTCGAGGACAGCCGACTACACATGGTGGTGGATCTGCCTCCCGTGCCCCTCCGGCCTTTGGGCGTGGCCGAGTCAATCATATCCAGTCAGAGACAGCTCAGAAGCTTCAGATGTGGTAATGGGTACGTTTCTTGTCAACTCCGTACCTGCAGTTGTTCTGTTTGATTCTGGAGCATCGCATTCCTTTATTTCTCAATCTTTTGTGGATAAGTATGGTTGGGATGTTCAAGGCCTTAGGATACCTATGGTCATACACTCCCCTGGCAAGGAGTTTAGGTCAGACCAGTCTTGCCCTGGAGTTACCCTGGTAATTAAAGGAGTTAGTTTCTCAGCCAACCCCATTGTCCTGGAATCACAAGGCTTGGATTTGATTCTTGGCATGGACTGGTTAGCTAAGCATAAGGGCCGAATAGACTGTGCAACTAGCACCATAACCCTGCAGTGCCCTTTTGGACAAGAAGTGAAGTTTGCCTCCCTTGGAAACCCTAAGAACCGACCCCTCCTGAGCTCGGTGCAAGTAGTCCCTTTGGAAGAAGTGCCGGTGATCAATGAATACCCCGATGTCTTCCCAGACAGTTTACCCGGAATGCCCCCTGATAGAGAGATTGAATTCTCTATAGAGTTGCTACCCGGCACAGCACCCATATCCAAGAGACCCTATAGAATGGCGGCTAATGAGTTAGCCGAAGTGAAAGAGCAGATAGAAGAACTTGAGAGCCTAGGTTTTGTGCGACCTAGCACATCACCTTGGGGAGCTCCAGTGCTCCTAGTGGAAAAGAAGGATAAGACCAAGAGGATGTGCGTTGATTATCGCGCACTGAATGGAGTAACCATCAAGAATAAGTATCCTCTACCAAGGATTGACGACCTGTTCGACCAGCTGCAAGGAGCTAAAGTTTTCTCTAAGGTTGACCTGAGATCAGGATACCACCAGTTGAAGATCAGGCCTGAGGATATACCCAAGACAGCTTTCTTGACCCGTTATGGATTATATGAGTATACAGTGATGTCCTTCGGACTCACTAATGCCCCAGCTTTCTTCATGAGTCTTATGAATAAGGTATTCATGGAATATCTCGACAAGTTTGTCGTGGTATTTATGGATGATATCCTAATCTTCTCCAAGGACGAGCAAGAACATGTTGGGCATTTGAGAATGGTTCTAGGAAAGTTAAGAGAGCACCAGTTGTTTGCCAAGTACTCGAAGTGTGAGTTTTGGCTAGACCGAGTTGCTTTTCTCGGGCATGTGGTCACTGCCCAAGGAGTAGAAGTGGACCCGGGGAAAGTGAGAGACGTGCTTTCTTGGAAATCCCCGACTACGGTCACGGAAGTGAGAAGTTTCCTAGGTTTGGCTGGTTATTATCGGAGATTCATTGAAGGATTTTCAAGGATTGCCAAACCCATGACAGAATTGCTAAAGAAGGAAAAGAAGTTTGAATGGAGTGACGCCTGTGAGAAAAGTTTCATGGAGTTAAGGAAAAGGCTGACTACCCCACCTGTGTTGATCCTTCCGGATATCAGGAAAGACTTTGAGGTATACTGTGATGCATCCCGACTAGGCATAGGCTGTGTGCTTATGCAGGAAGGAAGAGTGGTTGCGTATGCCTCAAGACAGTTAAGACCCCATGAGCTGAACTACCCGACCCATGACCTAGAGTTGTCAGCAGTAGTGCATGCCTTGAAGATATGGCGACACTACCTGGTTGGAAACCGGTGTGAAGTATACACCGATCATAAGAGTCTGAAGTACATCTTCACTCAGACGGAGCTTAATCTCAGACAAAGAAGATGGCTTGAGTTGATTAAGGATTACGACCTTGGAATACATTACCACCCTGGCAAGGCAAATGTTGTTGCCGATGCCCTCAGTCGGAAAGTCCATTGTAATGCCATCTTGACCCCGCCCCTTCAACCCGAGCTAAGTCGAGAGCTGGAAAAGCTAAGGATAAATATGGTCAAGCCAGGAACGCTGGCGACTTTGCTGATTCAGCCTACCTTGGAGGACCGGATCAGGGAAGCTCAAAACGTAGATGAAAAGGTTGTATCTCTAAAGGAAAGCATGACCCAGGGAAAAGCCCCCGAGTTCTCCATCGACAGCAAAGGAACTGTTTGGTTTGGGAAACGCATTTGCGTGCCCGACAGAAAGGAAATCCAAGACTTGATCTTGAGAGAAGCCCATGAGTCCGCTTATTCCATCCACCCAGGAAGTACCAAGATGTACAAGGATATTAAGGATCATTACTGGTGGCCTGGAATGAAGCGAGATATTGCCGAGTATGTCGCAGTTTGTGATATTTGCCAAAGGGTTAAAGCAGAGCATCAGAAGCCAACAGGATTGCTTCAGCCCTTAAGGATACCCGAGTGGAAATGGGAAGAAATAGGAATGGATTTCATCGTTGGATTACCTAAGACCCCGGCAGGACATGATTCCATCTGGGTAATAGTGGATCAACTGACCAAGGTCGCCCACTTTATCCCCGTCAAGACAACCTACCCGGCCAAGAAGCTAGCCGAGCTGTATCTGACCAAGGTTATCTGCCAACACGGAGTCCCAAAGAAGATAGTGTCTGACCGAGGAGCTCAGTTCACCTCCCATTTTTGGCAAAAGTTGCATGAGGCAATGGGCACTAATCTCAATTTCAGTACCGCATATCACCCCCAGACGGATGGACAAACCGAGAGAGTCAACCAGATCGTGGAAGATATGCTAAGAGCATGTGCCTTGGATTTTGAAGGAACCTGGGATCTCTGTCTGCCTTATGCCGAATTCTCCTACAACAACAGCTATCAAGCCAGTATCCAGATGGCCCCCAATGAAGCTCTATATGGACGCAAGTGTAGAACTCCACTCTGTTGGACAGACGTAGGAGAAAAGATGGTTTTTGGACCAGACATTTTGAAAGAGGCAGAAGAGCGAGTTAAGGTTATCCGAGAGCGCTTGAAGACAGCCCAAACCCGACAGAAGAGCTATGCAGACAATCGGAGACGAGAGCTCGAGTTTCAGATAGGAGACCATGTGTATCTCCGAGTATCACCCCTACGAGGAACAAAGAGATTCGGAATGAGTGGAAAGCTAGCGCCTCGCTACATCGGACCTTACCCTATCATTGACAGACGCGGAGTAGTGGCGTATCAACTGAGGTTACCCGAAGAACTCTCTGACGTCCACGACGTGTTCCATGTGTCCCAGTTGAAGAAATGTCTTCGCATCCCAGGAGAGCAAGTTCCGTTGGAAGAGATCAACGTACAACGCAACCTTACATACAAGGAACGCCCTATTCGGATTTTGGAGACAAGGGACAGACGTACCAGACGAAAGACAATCAGATTCTGCAAGGTGCAATGGAGTAACCATTCGGAGGATGAAGCTACATGGGAACGACAAGATCGCCTTCAAGCTGAGTACCCGGAGCTCTTCGCCGAGTAGCGGAATCTCGGGACGAGATTCTATTAAGTGGGGGAGGTTTGTAACGACCCGTTTTTCTTTTTCCGCTAGTCTTCGTTTTCCCGAGCTCCCCTCCTATCCTGTCAGCTGTGCCCCAGTTTTTCTCCCTGGCCAGCCGACTACCTTCTCTCTTGTGCCGAGTGAAGTTGCTACTCAGTCCTTGTGTTCTTCCCTTCTCCTTGTCTTACTCGGACCTCTTTGCTGCCGAGTGAGCACGGTGATGTGGCCGACTACCTTGTTGAGACCTGTTGCTTCTTTGTCCCCCGAGTTGCACCCACCCGTTGGACGCCGACTACCGAAGTGGAGAAGAACCAGTCTTCACCTGCCTTCAGCACCACTTGGACCGATGGACAATAACCTGCAGTATCGCTTGGACCAGTGGTCAGTCCGAAGCCCTGTCAGTGAGATTTCTCCAACCTGTCCTAGCCTTGACCTTAATGTCTCATCGCAGCTACAGTGCCTGCCAACTCCTCTGACCAGTTGGACTCCAAAGTCACTCCCTGTCATATCCCTGTCAGTTCATCTTGACTTCCTTGCTCCACCCGTTGCCCAGCTCCACCGTGCCTCAACCTTGCACGTCGGCTATATATATAGCCAACCGTGCCCCCTTCTTCCTTTGTTTTGCAAAAACCGGTCAGCTCCAGCTCTGCTAAGTTTTCATCCTCTCCAGCTTTGGAGCTCTGTCGCCTGGTTCGCAAGCCTGGTTCAGCCGACTGCCCCTTTTCTGCAGCGACTACTTCTTGATCCTTTTTCTTGGTGTTTTACTTCTCCTGCTTATCAGTGTTTCTTTCTGCTTGCTCAGAACCTGAACCGGTGGACGATCCCGAAGCCACCTTCGCCGAAGAAGACCCTTCCTTGGAACAAGGCAAGCCTCTTTGATCATATTGTTTCCCATATATGCAAAACTATGTTGTTTGGAAAATATATGCATGCTTAGTTACACTTTTTTTTAAACTGTTGGCCTCGGTTATGCAAGCGCAACCGATGGACCTACCCAGTAGTAACACTTTTCTGGTAGGACGTTGTTATATTTCACCCTTGAAGAGCCCCACAAATGGCACGCTAGCATCCTATCTGAGGATACGATGCCGAGTAGAATGGCTTAGCTCTGCAACGTTGTTTGTCGTTGGGAAAACATTGGGTTTTACCAAACTGATTGAAAAAAACCCGGTACTCCGTGTATCGGCGTGTTTGTGAAACAAATAAAGTTGTGAAAATCTTGATGTACAGAGACAGTGCCTGTGTGGCTTGGCTATGTATCATCATTAAGGACCGTTTCTTTGGGAATTCCATCCGAGCATCTTACAGTGCGACCAGACGGGTATTATGGGATGCCCCTGGCCGAGTAAATAGTAGGTTTAGGGAAGTTCAGTGCCGACCACTGAATCCTGTGTGGATCTTTCGGCTGGCATTGGATGACTCTAGACTGGCTTTGGAAATGGACTTGTCACGAATTTCTGGGTACAGGCCAGTACTCAGTGTAATTTCGTGTCGGATGGGTAAAGCGCACACCCTCTGCAGAGTTTAGCAGAACTGTTCGAACAGCCGTGCCCACGGTTAAGGGCGATGCAAGGTGATTCTCATAGCGTAGATTTGTTTGCCAGTGATTTGTGAAAAGTGTTTGATGGAAAGGGAACGTGACCTGAGTTTGCCGAGTAAGCAAACGGAAGGCCTGTGTGGCCAGAAACGGATCTGTGTGGTCCGGGGTGTTAAGCACCATATAATAAGTGTATGAAAAGTAAACAGGATGAAGATCATGCTCCCGGGTTGTAGCCAGGGCAGCAAAGCTTAAGCCCCCGGGTTGTAGCCAGGGCGGCAGTTGTACAGATGTCTTCGGGTTGCAGCCAGAAGACGGAATTTGATCAAGCTCCCGGGTTGTAGCCAGGGCAGCGGATTGATCAAGTTGTGCTCCCGGGTTGTAGCCAGGGAAGCCACATGAGCAAGCTTGAGCTCCCGGGTTGTAGCCAGGGAAGCAAGGATAGCGAGCTGAGCCCCCGGGTTGTAGCCAGGGCGGCGGTTTAGCTAGCTGGTTGTAGCCAGCCTAGCGGGCATTCAGTGCCATGATCATGCTCCCGGGTTGTAGCCAGGGCAGCGATGATGAGCCCCGGGTTGTAGCCAGGGCGGCCGACTGCTAACTGGTTGTAGCCAGTGTAGGCGGGCATCAAGTGCCACAGCTGAGATTTGGTTGTAGCCGAGTCTCAGGGTCAACGAGTGGTTGTAGCTACTCGGGAGATAAAGGACCACCAATGCAAAGTAAAAGATGATAAGAACATATATGATTATGCTTGATTCATTAAGTGGCGAGTTGTTGAAAAGCAACTTGCGGAATGGGTAGGGGCGTGAGCCTCTGTCCGACAACAAAATTTTGAGCTCACTAGTGTTTGCAAAGAAAAGAGTTTCTAAAGGCAATTTTCGCAAATAAACCTTTAGCCTTTCTGTCTGACCGACATGGCATCATTCCCGGCTTGCTGAGTACGAAAGTACTCACCTTGTTCATATATATGTATAGTAGGTTTTGGAGAAGAAGACGAGGATCCGACTGCTGCCGAGTTCCTCCAAGACCAGGCCGACTACGAAGACTTCTGAAGGTTTCGAGCCTAGTTCCCAACCGAGCCTGTGGAGTAGTTTTGTCCAGCTTCCGCCCTGTTCTGCTGTTTCGCTAGTCTACCAGTTGATTATTTTGCCCATCCCGGGTCTGTCCTGGATGGATCTCCTTGTACGTATATGTAAGTACTCTGTTATATGTATTATTGTAATTCTGTGTTGTATCATACTTGTGCGTACCCGACTACTGATCCTGGGATCGGGTGCCTTATGCACATGGTGGCCTTCCACCTAGTCGGGAGGCGCCACAGACGATACCTAACAGTTATATTATTTATGGCTCGACAATCTACACACATTCTCCACGAACCATCTTTCTTAGGGACCAAAATTACTGGCATTGAACAAGGGCTAAGACTTTCACGCACGTACCCTTTGTCAAGAAGTTCTTGGACTTGTCGTTGTATTTCTCTTGCTTCCTCGGGATTGGTGTGGTAAGGTGGGCGATTAGGAAGAGATGCACCTGGAATAAGATCAATTTGGTGCTCTATGCCTCTTAAAGGAGGTAAACCAGCTGGTACTTCTTCTGGAAAGACATCTTTGAATACCTGCTATTCTAACATAGTACTAGGAAGATTAGTGATATCATTAGTAGCATTCAAGTTGTCTTTGTACACAAGTAGTACATGTATCAAATTTGGATTGTTTTTCACTTCTTTTATATCAGATTTTGTAGTAATCATTACCAACTTTCCTCCCTAATTGGGCTTGCTGGCTTCTACATTGCACTTAGGTTTCTTAGATATATTCTTCTTTTCATTTTCGTCAATGACTTCTACATTCTTTTGCATGTTTTGAGCTAATATCTGATTAGGTGTCATCGGTGTCAATTTCTTATTTCGACTATCAATCTTAAAGGTGTAGGTATTAGTGCGTCCATCATGTATCACACTACGATCATATTGCTATGGTCGTCCTAGTAATAAATGGCATACAGTCATAGGCACCACATCATAAGTGATAGTGTTAATATAATCACCAATTTTAAATGTGACATGAATCATGTATTGTATTTTAACACTACCACAATCACTAAGCCATTGGACATGATAAGGATGAGGGTGTCTCAACAGTTCTAAATTAAGTTTGTCACACATTTCTTTGCTAGCTAGGTTATGACAACTACCTCCATCAACAATAAGTTTGATTACCTTGTCATTTACCTTGGCTTGTGTTTGGAATAGGTTGGATCGTTGTGGATGCTCATCATCTTTGATTTGTACACTAAGGGTTTTAGTAACAACAAGGGCAGCTCCAGTCTCAAATGTGCAATCATCATATTCTTCATTTTCTTCACGAGCATCTCCAAATATTTCATGACCTGCATTAACATCCTTCTCTTCATCTTCACTAGCTGACTCATATTGTCCATTAGCTACTACAATCATTGATCGGTTGTTTGGACATTCCTTGGACATATGCCCACGGTCCAAACATTTGAAACATTGAATTGCACTACTTCTAGCAGTAGATCCCATTGACGATGATGATGCAGTAGGCTTCTTCTCACTAGGTGTATGTACTGGTTTTGACATAGATGCAGAACTAGCATTAGTTTTAAATGAAGTACCAGTAGAAGATGTACCTCTGTACCTGGTCCCAAGCTAAAGCGAGCCCTTGGTGTGCTGGTTTGGGCCTTTAAGCCGAAGGATTGAGTTTTTGTTGTCTTGGCATCTTCAAGTAATTGTCTTTCTGCCCTTTCAGCTTGATGCACTAATTCCACCATGGTTTTATATGGTTGGTAAACCACGATGCGTTTAATATCTCTGTTCAACCCAAATAGAAATCGCGACATAGTTTGTTCTTCATTTTCATGTATGCTTGCTCGAATCATTGCTTTTTCCATCTCCTTGTAGTATTCTTCCACAGATCGAGCTCCCTGTCTCATGTTTTGCAATTTATCAAAAAGATCACGTTTATAGTGGTTAGGTACAAACCTTGCTCTCAGTTCATGCTTCATTTTGGCCCAAGATGCAATAGGTGGTTCATCATGCTCCTCTCGCTGGTTTTGGACTTGCTCCCACCAAATGAGTGCATAGTCATCAAACTCTAATGCAGCCATGGCAAGTTTCTTTTCCTCCGAATAGTTGTGTATTCGGAAGATTTTATCAACCTTCAATTCCCATATTAGATAAGCATTAGGGTCAGAATTACCTTCAAATTTTGGGATGGTGAATTTGAGTTTGCCAAATTTCTCTTCCTGAGAATGATCAACTTCATGACGTCTTCGATGATAAGCATTGTCGCTGTGTAAAGCATATGGAGCAGTATGGTCATTTCCATGATGTATTTGATCTCTTCTGAAGTTGTTTCCCCTACGACCAAGTGGAGGTGGTCGCATGGCAGCTGTAGCATGGTGCCGCCGTGGTTGGCCACCATGAGCAACAACTTCCTCATCAGCATCCTCATCTATCTCATTCAAGGTAGGTTGTTGGATGCTTGCCTCTCCACATTGATTCTTCAAGAGATGTTCCATATCATTGAGCAATTCTTGCCTGAGTAGATCCATGCTATGGTTTACTGCATTGTCAAAATTATCCATAGCCTGTTGCACCTCAGCGGCAATCTTCTCTGTCCTTTCTTCTACCTTACTCAACCCAATATTCATTTCCCTTCTTAAAACATCCCTTAAGGCATTGTATTGCACTCGAGTGACAAGCTCCTCTTCATAGACACATCAACATCGAAATTGTCACCTTCTCCTAACATGGTTACTACAAGAAGAAATATATATAGAACAATATATATATATATTTTAAAAAAATCACTCAGCCTCTCTTCTTGCTTACTGAAGTCCTTAAGAATGCTTCACAAATTGAATAAAACCGAATTATTCCAGTGGAGATAAACAAACACTTGAAGGTGATAGATTAAGTGAATCGAGACCCAAGTGCTATAATGAACAATGGCTATTTTGTGGAGCTTGGAGGGTTAGTCCTATGTAACTGAAAATTCATGATTTTGTAATGATAAGTAGTGATCTTAGCTAGAAATTCCAAAACTTAGTTGCTGATCTATGATATGATATAATTTTCAGATTGTAGCAACTCACACACAATGATAATGGAACTTGATGCAACCAAAGGAATGAGCTATTTTAAAATGGATCGATGAAACGTAACTAGCTCGTGCTGCACAAGTTATGGAAAGACGCTAGCCTGATTCCAATTGATGTAAAAGAGCTATTGATTTGCACTCCAAGATTACGACAATATGGATTAATCCTATATGAGAAACTTGATTTGGTGATCTAATGGAGATAAAAAAAAATTTTCTTTCTTTTTTTTTCTGTTTGCTCAACTTTTCTGTCTTTCTTTCTTTCTTTCTCCAAGATTTTTTTTTGGATCAAGTCTTCCTTTGATAACAAACCTTAAGAGATATCAAAGTGCAAAGCTCAAGCAATACTCCTAAGGCTAGTCTTTTTCGGTTCAAAGATTAACAAAAGATAGATAAGGTTCACCAAAAAAAAAGAAATTTTGCCTCAAAGCTATTGGAACCTGTTTTCGAAAGCAAATTAGTGATGATATGGATAAATGGAAAGACTCAAATAGAAAGTCACACAAAGGAATTTCGATCAGCAAGTAAGCAAAGGTTCTAAAGGATCAAAACTTAGCAAAACTCACTGAAATTTTCAATTGAATCTAGGGCAACAACAATTTTTTTTTGTAAGGCCTTTTTTTTTGGAATAGGAATTAAAATAGCAATATAAACTAGCTAGGGTAAAATCCTACCGTGTAAACTTGAGCTCTGATACCAAATGATGCGGGGGGTATGGAGTTTGGCCCGATCTTCACGGCGTAGGATTGGAGGATAACTGGACCCGTACAACCTGATGAACGACACCGCCAACCACCGTCTCGGCTACAGCAACCTGCGGCACTCGATTCACCCAACCACACGCTTCGATCCTTTTGTTTACTCTCTCATGTGGAGTAAACGGATTCTTGCAATCACAGAAAGCAATTCCAAGAACAACGGAGTCAAGACACTCAAATTAATTCCCGTTTCTATGGGGGGTGGAGTAGTATCACACACAAACCCTAGAATAAGATTCTATATTTCAAAGTGTCCAAATCTACTTTACATAATAGGAGAGCAGCCCTTTATATAGGCTCTTTGCTTCAATTTATGACTCGATTTTACTGATAATCCAACATCTTAATCTCAATTGCATAATGGACGATATGGCAAAAGATAATGTCTACCTGCAACATGACAGTCTTATCAGAGTACTAACATAAAAATTATATTATAAAGATGAAATATTTCTATCAAACAATAACCTAGAGCAGGAGGCATAGAAACAGGGTTATGTTTGGGGTCAATCAGCAGTAATCATACATATGTATCATGCCAAGGTCTCATGTTTGGGTACAATAAGTTGAATATTTCTTGCTGATATAGTACCAAATTTTCTGACCTGTAAGTTCATTCAATCCTATGAAATGGATGGTTTATTTCCCAATAAGACCAGATTTCAAGGTTGCACCTAATCATAAAAAATATAAGTCTGGAATGCCAATCTGACAGATATCTCC
Source organism: Oryza meyeriana var. granulata (assembly GCA_003991445.1). NCBI lineage: Eukaryota > Viridiplantae > Streptophyta > Magnoliopsida > Poales > Poaceae > Oryza > Oryza meyeriana. Next base: position 219,196 of record RYFJ01003235.1, on the reverse strand, counting down.
ATAACTGTTGGGTTCTTTTAAGAACCAAAGACATCCAGCATAGGTCTGGTGAAGAGGTGATGTGAAAATCAATGGGCATAAAACCATACTGTAGGCTCTGTAAAAGCAAAGAACAGGCACACAAAATATGACTATATCCGGTGAAGAACATTTATCAACCGTCATGATTTTCTAGGCAAAGCAGCAGCAGGACATTTTCCTAAAGTGTTCCATAGTACGTAGTAATCTCTATAGGAAGGCTGCAAAAGAAAATGCCAACAACTGTGTTATCAAATTTAAATATCTTATTGCATCTCATTGCTAGACCTCACAACAGATTACTATGATATATAGCAAATCCAAGTGCCAACTTCTATTTGGACAAGAGGCAAACATTTTGTTGATGAGTCAGATCTTTTATGCCGCTAGTTGTCCATTAGTCATTAGATATGTCATCAATATCAGGTTGCATTGATCAAGCTTCTTCCTTCAGAAGAAGGAACAACAAAACCAGTATCAAGGGGTGCGATGTGCACTAGTTGTAGGAGACTAAGCATCAATTGTCATTTGGAGAAGGAGCAGACCAACCTGAAGTGATGCTGGCATCAAAGGTTACCAACTGTATGATCACCAGATATTCTACCTTTTCATAACTGAAAATACAATAGCCAAAAAATCGAGCAAGCACCACAATGCCACAACCTGGCTACCGTGTTTTTTTTCAATGGGAATTGTGTGCAAGGACTAAATGAAACCCTGCGTGATATTGACATAGTAATACTGTTTTTTCTTCACGTGATGAAAATCACTAGCAATGACTGAAACGCTAAGGTGAAAGAAAAATGGCCATGAGTGATTAAGCATGTCAATAATACATGACCACATATGGCCCCAAATGATCTGATATTTGGAAAAAATAACGTGACAAGATTGACTTGTGATTCGCATTGAACTCAATTACCTGTCTTTTCTTTGTTGCGGGAGTTGGAAGTGCATGAAATCCCACACTATCTTCTTGCGCAAGGTGATGAAATCGACAGGCGGAACAGGATACTGTTGGTAATCTTCAATGACATAGCTAGGATTCGCAGGTTAATTCTCCACGCCCTTTCCAGGCTCGAACTCGCAGGCATTCACAAACTCTACAAGAGACTAGAAGGAACAACTGGAACAATCTTGAAAGCGCAGCAAACTGTCAAGAATGCCAACGAAAGGCCAATGGAATCCCCTAAAGTATTCGAGGATTTGCCATGTCTGAAGTCGAAGGAAGGTAAGGAAATTCATCCTTGACTTAGGTCGGAATGAGATAGTGGTACATGGATAGTCATGTTGGTATTCCTTCATGATTGATGTTTCTGATTGATGAACGATCAAATCTTTTGGTTGAATTTGCACTTTTTTGTCTTGGCTTAAGGACAATCCCTTTCTGTGCTGAATTTTTTATTTTTAATAGTCAATACCTCTATAGCTAAAAGAGAGTAGTTAACAAAGTAGTTAATTTGAAAACATTGTTGTTTGACTGGTTGCCTCACTTGTCTATGTCCATTTTCATAATGTATTAACTTGTATTCTTCACTTGTCCATACGTCATTTCTTGCTTTCAAATTTGCACAGTTCAATTTCATAATGTACTTACTTGTATTCTTTATTGCCTCACTTTTCTGTGTCATTTCTTGCCTTCAAATTTGCACAGTTCAATTTCATAATGTACTATCTTTATTTTGCAGCCTATTCTGTGAAGATTGGGGTGGTCTGTTCAGCTGATTTTGGTGTTATTACCAGACTGATCAAATAACATAAGAGTTCAGTTCACGTATTATGTTATGTTTTACAGACATTTGTTTGAATTCTCTTAGTGTCGAGATTTTGTCAGATGAACGAAGGTTAAGCAATATAAGAATCTAAGACTGAAAAACCAGGCTTGCTTGAACTATTAATCCATTTATAACAAAGTCGTATTGGTCTGCCTTCTCGGTTGGTGTCTTAGATTTTCATGCAAGACTTACGAACGATGAACTATCAATCTTATGTGTTATAAATTTGTCGATCTCGACTAGAATATTCATTTTTGGATTTGATTTAGGTTTTATGAAATCAAATGTTAAGTTTGTACTCAAATCAATTCGAAATACTAAAAATTTGCGGCGATTCACTGAACTCTCACGTGATCTTCGAAGCCTCAGTTGTCGAGAGCTCGTCTACTTGCTGCTAGGGCTCTCCCTGTACCTCTGGTGTTCTCGCCGGTGGTAGATGCTAGACTTGGCAGCCACGGCCACCTTGGCGATTGACCGGCGAAACATGTGAGATCAGCATACAGTGACTAACATCTAAGCTGGGGGTCAAAAGGTCACCAACCCAAACTTAGTTTAGAAGATATAGAGAAAAACAAGGGTGATTGTCACAAAACAAGAGATGCTTTACTTCAATTTATGACTCGATTTTACTGATAATCCAATATCTTAATCTCAATTGCATAATGGACGATATGGCAAAAGATAATGTCTACCTGCAACATGACAGTCTTACCGGAGTAATAACATAAAAATTATACTATAAAGATGAAATATTTCTATCAAACAATAACCTAGAGCAGGAGGCATAGAAACAGGGTTATGTTTGGGCTCAATCAGCAGTAATCATACATATGTATCATGCCAATGTCTCATGTTTGGGTACAATGAGTTGGATATTTCTTGTTGATATAGTACCAAATTTTCTGACCTGTAAGTTCTATCAATCCTATGAAATGGATGGTTTATTTCCCAATAAGACCAGATTTCAAGGCTGCACCTAGTCATGAAAAATCTAAGTCTGGAATGCCAATCTGACAGATATCTCCATAACTGTTGGGTTCTTTTAAGAACCAAAGACATCCAGCATAGGTCTCGTGAAGAGGTGATGTGAAAATCAATGGGCATAAAACCATACTGTAGGCTCTGTAAAAGCAATGAACAGGCACACAAATATGACTATATCCGGTGAAGAACATTCATCAACAGTCATGATTTTCTAGGCAAAGCAGCAGCAGGACATTTTCCTAAAGTGTTCCATAGTATGTAGTAATATCTATAGGAAGGCTGCAAAAGAAAATGCAAACAACTGTGTTATCAAATTTAAATATCTTATTGCATCTCATTGCTAGACCTCACAACAGATTACTATGATATATAGCAAATCCAAGTGCCAACTTCTATTTGGACAAGAGGCAAACATTTTGTTGATGAGTCAGATCTTTTATGCCGCTAGTTGTCCATTAGTCATTAGATATGTCATCAATATCAGGTTGCATTGATCAAGCTTCTTCCTTCAGAAGAAGAAACAACAAAACCAGTATCAAGGGGTGCAGATGTGCACTAGTTGTAGGAGACTAAGCATCAATTGTCATTTGGAGAAGAAGCAGACCAACCTGAAGTGATGCTGGCATCAGAGGTTACCAACTGTATGATCACCAGATATTCTACCTTTTCATAACTGAAAATACAATAGCCAAAAAATCGAGCAAGCACCACAATGTCACAACCTGGCTACCGTGTTTTTTTTTCAATGAGAATTGTGTGCAAGGACTAAATGAAACCCTGTGTGATATTGACATAGTAATACTGTTTTTTCTTCATGTGATGAAAATCACTGGCAATGACTGAAACGCTAAGGCGAAAGCAAAATGGCCATGAGTGATTAAGCATGTCAATAATACATGACCAGGAATGGCTGCAAATGATCTGATTTTTGGAAAAAATAATGTGACAAGATGGACTTATGATCCGCATTGAACTTAATTGCATTGAACTTAATTACCTGTCTTTTCATTGTTGCTGTACTCATCAGGATCTTCCTCAGCAAGTTTCCTGTTCATGTCAACAGCTTTGCGGAATAATTCTTTCTTGATGGTCTTCAGACTGCTATGTTATTGGAGCATTTCTCGCAACACATTGACTGGCAGGGTGTCTGAGTCAACTGTACCCTACAGAGAATAGCATATAAGTTTACTCTACATAATTTAATGAATGCAATAGCTTGTCGTTCATGAAATAGCATTTCAGTACCTTCAAAAAGCTGTGATACTTTGGAAGAAGCTCATCAAATTCATCAGGGATGAAAAACCTTCTAACATACAACTTAAGGTTTGACTTATTAGAGTTGTAACTCTCATAGAGATCATGTGGCGCCTTGGAAGGAACAAAGAGCAAAGCTTTGAACTTACGGGCTGTTCCTTCCCACTACTTCCTCCAGCTTATTTTTTTCGTTTCCTGCATGCACGCTTCCCAAAACAATAAACGGTGCGTTTTTTTAAAAAAATTATATATGAAAGTATCTCTAAAAAAGCAAATAAATCCATTTTCAACTTTTTAATAGTAAATACTTAATTAATCACGCGCTAATGACATTTCTCGTTTTACGTACGACTTATTTAAGCTACACAAGAAGCACTTAAGAACACCTCCTTAACATCCCCTCGGCAGTAAAGTGGTTCGAAGACATGGACACCGAAGTCCTACAAGATAATTTGAAATTAAATAAGTTTTCTCGCTTTCTTCTGCGAGGCAGACATAAAATGTTGAATACTTTTTTAAAATAACCCTTCATCCTGAATAGAAAAGGGAAAAAATTGCAAATAACGTTTAATGGCTTAGTGGTGGTTGTTTCCATGAGACAATAAATTCTTTTTCAATAGAGGTATTGGAAACAAAATTGCACAGAACCCTATTTAAAAATGGAAGTATCTTCGTATTAAATTCATTTAAAAAAGAGCATGAAAATGGTCATGATGTCAAAAATAATGAATGTTACTATCAGTCCTTGCTAAGTATAGAAAGTGCTATGTTGACTGAAGTAATGTCCTTAAAAAGAAACAGTTTGGACAGTGTTATCAAACTACCTAACATATTAGCAGTTATGATGGTAAAACTGAAACTGATTAACTTCGATTCAAACAGTATAATTGCATCTGAAAAATTATAAATCAACTTCTCTTTGAAAGTTTGCCTACTGTTACAAACATCATTTGATACTGAAAAATTTATTATTCCTGTTGCTTATAAAAATAATCTTCAACCATCAAATTAGCACCAATTTCCAGAAACACCTGTATACCATATGATGTGACCAAGGTAAAAGTAAGGACCGCCACCCTCTGGAATAAGTGATTGACAGATTTGTATTATGTTGCAAGGTTTAAAATCAACACTCAATGAGTTCCAGCTCTGATTGGAGAATGTTGTTGTGCGTATATATCTAAAGATGCGATTGCCAATGTTTGGCAGTGGATCTACCAATAGAAAAACTAATCTACCATAAAATGCTCGAGACAGTAGGTTGTTTGCAATATTATGTAGTAATTCAGAGGGTATTTTATTCTGCCTATGAGCAGCTTCACTTGAGGAATAATATTACTCCATATCAGGGATCCAAAAACATGGTAAACTCTCCAGCATGCCAAGACACTAGAAGTAATGCCCACAAAACATATGATGTCAGCTGAATTACATGCTGTTCTTTCCAGCTTAAATAAGTTGCTTATTTTCTCGTAATCCATATGCACGCTTCCCAAAACGATAAACGACATGTTTTTTTAAAAAATTTTATATATGAAAGTATCTCTAAAAAAACAAATAGATCTATTTTTCAAGTTTTTAATAGTAAATACTTAATTAATCACGTGCTAATGATGTTTCTCGTCTTACGTGCGACTTATAAGCCAAAAAAATAAGTATATAAGAACAACACCTTTACTGCTACTTGCTCTAAACCTACCATAATGATACCATATAAAAAGAAGTTACAATACGGAATATTCTCTCTATCAAAAGCGGAACTGCAATATAAGTTGATCATTAAAAAACATTATTCTTATACTTCATTTACCTCCAGTTAGTTCTGACGTCCACAATGCCAGGCTTTCCTTCAGGAGCAGCATCATAAGCATGCTGTCCTAGTAACCCTCCACACCAGCAGAATTCATCCTAGTAGTAGCCTCATCAAGTATTCAAGTGCTGAGATCAAAAAAAAAAAGTATTCAAGTGCTTATTTTGCCAGTTGGCTAGCTCTGAAAAAGGAAAAAGAAAACCTAACTCATTGACTATGGTCTATATTTGAAGCTTTCAAAGACTGGTCGCCCATGCGGCCATGCTAACCAGAACACTAGGGTTAAGTTGAAAATTCTGGCACGGCCCAACATGCAGCTACACAAAATAAGCTATCAATCTAAAGTATTTCTTAACAAAGGCAGACACAGGAAACATTAACCTTCTGGAGCAGACCGTACCATTGAGCATTTCGTTTATGGGGTTCATTAATGCAAATCGGTAATGTTTCATGATGCTTTCTTTAGGTTGCTAGATCGCTTTTCTTGATTATCAGACTTAAGAGGGCTCTATGCGGCGGCGTGGATTGGTCTCGCCGTGCTCGCTGATCCATCCCATCGATGCAGCCGTCGCCGGATCTGTGTCGCCCGCATGCCCTTCTCCCTCTGCTATGTCGCTCTGCCATCACCTTGGACTACCGGCGACGATTAGGAGGAGGGGAGATAAAGGAGGGAGGGAGGATGACATGTGGGCCTATTTTTTATTTTTCCATATGATTGATATGTGGGTCCTACAAATTCTTTTAATTTTTATGGTACAACTACCAATGACACGAATGAGAGAGAGAGAAGAAGAAATCAGAGACATCCTTCCTCCTTCCAGGACAGAAATATAAGCTGGATCTAGCGACAGCGGCGGGGGACTTACCCTCAAGGGATGGAGGCTGGCCTTGAGCTCACGGTTGAGGACGCTCATTCTTCTCTACCTCCGCCTCGTCCTCGTCAGTGAAGGGGACGGTGGGCTCCCTCTTCTGACTTGAAAATAAGCAGCTATTTTCATTCGTCATTAGCACGTGATTAATTAAGTATTAACTACTAAAAATTTAAAAATTAGATCTATTTGATTTTTTTTAAATAATTTTATATAGAAAATTTTTTATAAAAAACATATTATTTAGTAGTTTAAAAAGCATGCGTACGGAAAGCGAGATATTAAATACAAACCACGAGTGAAGCGCACGCTTCCCTAGGGGAATTCACGATGAAAAGAGAAGGCTACATTAGCCTAGGTGGAGAACAGCGTGAATGACAAGGACTACCTTAGCTCGATCTCATGAGATCGATGGATATGCATGGGGACGGGATCATTATCCAATCTACTAGAGTATTATCTATCTGGTTTGTTCTCTAGGAAGCAAACGTTTTGTTCTTCGGGTTTTCCGTGCCTTTTGTGCTTTCATTTAGTTCATATTGCTAGCAGAGTAGGTTCGGACGATCGGTTACAGGTTAATCATGTTTGTTCGGTAGATCGATTCGATTCCGACGCCAATCCTGATACGTGCATCGGTGCATGTACCCACGACGAACTATGTTGCATTGCGTGCCACGTTCATAGGTCGGTCGAGTCCATCTCCTGACCGTATAAATCTGCAGTGCCACACACCAAATCGATCTGATGCGAGGCTTTACCAGATCGACCGTTCGTGCAGCGATGGCAGCGGTGACGGAGGGCACCGGTGGCGACGGAGAGGCCAGGAACAAGATGATCCATCTTGAAAACAATGACGACAACGAGCAGTTCGAGGTTCTGAGGGACACGGCGACGCTCTGCAAAGCCATTCGGTGGATGATCAAGGACAACGACTACAGAAGGATCTCGGCCCCGACATCACCTCCGCCATCCTAGCGAGGGTGGTCGATTACTGTGGCCGCCATGCCGCCGCCATGGACAACGACGGGCTCAACAGATCCAACCATGACTTCCTCAGCGGCGTCGACCAGGACACGTTGTTTGACCTCCTCCTGGCCACCACGCCAACCGCCGGAGCTCCGCCCTCCCGCTCCCTCTCTGTTAGCCCTTGCGCCTAGACCTTCTTCTCAACCTGAAGAAGCTTTTCCATCACTCAAATCATCGCGTCACTCGCAACAGCGCTGCCGTGCCCGTCGTGGCCAGAAGATCTCTGGCACACTGGCGCACCTCCCATGGCCGTGTCTGAGCCACTTGCGCGCGCGCCTCGCGCGATGTCGCTGAGGTTGAAGACGACCTGGCTAGAAGAGAGGCTGACCGACCGGGCCGTCGCGTCAGCCAAAGCAGTCATTAGCAAACAGTAACAACCCTCACGATCCACATATGATATGAGTGACCATAATCATTAGGAAATCTAAATTAAATCAAACAAGTTGTCTGGCATCGTTCCTTAACGGTGTATTTGTTTTGCATAACACTTTGGCCAAAAAGGAAATTTAATTAATGTATACCTTTACAACAAGGACAAGGCAAAGATAAGAAATAACAAATAATATTTTTCAAAAAAAGAAATAACAAATAATGTAATGCTTTACAAGGTTACTACTACTCACTAAGACAAATCTAACTTTAACATAAAAGGAAAATATCTGAACAAATGTATCTTGGGAAATTTATCTTCAGCTATGTAATGTACTCCCAATTGTCCAACATACTACTACTTGTGTGACATCCCAAATTGTCGTTTAGCTGGAAGTTTTTGTACATAATTGCTACAATGTTTTCCCTTTCCAAAGCTTTTTCTCGGTTACGTGTTACTTTGACGAAAGTGAGAATTGATAAATCTTTCCTTCATTGCCGTCTCCATAAAAAAATTGAAACTGTTATTTCCAACCTTAAATTATCTCCCACGTAAATTTTGGAAACGTTGGAATATCATCTAATTTTAGAGCAATTAAAAATTATACTCAATTGATTTCCTGTACGAATTGGAAAGGTTGATTTTCTATAACTTTAGCTATATGTTTCCTAATTATTTTAGTTTTTTCCATTACAATACACGGGCATCATGCTAGTTATCTTCTAAATGAAATCAACAAAGCAAAACTTAGTTAAGCAAAGGCTAGTATTCACATTTTGTTTAGATAATTAGTATTCACACGAGCATATTTAGTACCCCCCTCCCTAAAAGAATATAATTTTAGCTTAACAAATTATCCCATAAAGAGTGTTTTTTTAAGTGGGGTTTACTATACCTCTTTAATGCTACTTCACCTTTTTTCTCGTTTTAGCCATCTAACCAATAGTACTCATTTCTCCTTGTTTTCTCCCCCTCCTCGTTTTCTTTCTGCATTAATGAAGGGCGCACTAGTCTTTTAACCTTTTGCTTAATATGTCTTTGACTAGATAAAACAACAATCTTTTAGGGACGGAGGGAGTATCATGTAGAACAAGAATCAAACAATGCAGATATCATCCAACAGTGCACCACTTCAAATGTAACATACCCAAATAATGTAATCTGAAATCATGTAATAAAATGTGCAAGAAATAAATCATCTCCTCTGTGTGTGCATAATTTTTTTCACAGTTTTTGGATTTTTATTGCATTTTCATATTAGGATCATATGCACTAAAGTGGACAAGAGAAAATCCTAAAAATAATTGGTTAGACATAAAACTCTAGAAAAATTCTCAAGAATACTACACATCACCCTAAGTCTACCTGAATTTTTCCAAGAATTTACAACTTGATTTGGTGCCTCAATTAATATTGATATTTTAGATCGACAATAATGAATAAGGAGTTATGCGTCGGACTTAAAGCTCGACGGATGCGAAAGACAAGAAGATTTAGGTAGATTCAGATTCTCGATGTGAGTTAATACCCTAGTCCTGTTTGTGGTGAATTATTTTTGGCCTTGTGTATGAGTTATGGGGTTGCCATTGAAGGCTCCTTGCCTGCCTTATATAGGACATGGGGCTAGGGTTAAAATGAGAAAATAAAACCGGATACAGTCAAGGGTTCCCTTATCTATATAATGAGTATTTGGCTAGGATTTTATCTCTTTTCTTATCATGTAAGATAACATGAAACCGAGTTCTACTCTATCTTTAATTATATGGGCCGACTCACCTCCTATCTAGTTAGCCTTATTTGCCTCCTGTGAGGGTACCCGAGGCCCATGGCCTCCACAGTAACCCCTGAGATCTTCATAGTCAAGTCACAGCTTGCCATCAAGTGCTCTCCCTCTTTAGTGAAGAAATTCTCGAGTGCCTTCCTTCCCAAATCTTGCGTCTATAGCTAGCAATGAGGCTATGAAAGGCTTCATAAAAATAAATAGCGTACACCGAATAGGTACATCTATTAGGTGTAGCCCCTGATTCTATGCTTAGTTGTAAAGCAACTAAACGTAGAGTTAGAAACTTTAACCTTCAAAATAATAAATAGTGTGTGCCGAATAGGCACATCTATTAGGTGTAGCCATTGACTTTGTGCTTAGTTGTGTAGCAAATAAATATAGAGTCAAGAACTTGTAACCTTTAAGTCCTTCCCGAGTGACAGTGACTCAGAAAATCAATTTTCAGTCATTTCTTGACTGGCAATAGCAACTAGGTTATACCCATAAGCCTTTAATCATCTTGGAATTTTTGCCCAACTCGTGATAAGGTGTACTTAAGAGATATCTGCATCCCAATTTTATTTAAGACCAGCAGTCCATCCTTTGAAGGATATGTCCTTAATATCTTTGAAACATGGATACTGTTATGCCTCATTATTATGCTTTTCCAGGTTCAAATTCTTGCCTGTATGCTTATTCTAGTAGTATGTTTTATTTTGTCCCTTGCAAGACAGGCTTTATGTTTATATATCGTCATTCACATGACATGCTTGGATGCAAATAAATTTGTTTGGTCTGAATGTTTTTTATTGTCATCCTGGAAGTCGTTGTTTTTGTTCCATCATTCCCAATACATGCTTGGATGACCATTGAATGCAGTATACGTCTTATTGTGGTCTGAATGATACTACATGTTTTATGGATGTTGTCTGTCACTTTACTTCATGGCGCATGAATGATACTTTTCATGGTTGTTCATATTCTGTTATTGGGATGACCAGTAAATTAGGGTTTTGAACTAATGTGTCCTGCAGGGTATATTTGTTTGAAACTATTTTCTGTGTGTCCTGTAGAGTAAGTTTGATTGGAATTCTGTCATTGCAAGGCAGACTATATTTTGTGTGTCCTGCAGAGCAAGTTTGGTTGGAATGCTGTCATTTGCAAGGCAGGATGGGATGGCCAGTAGATCTGTAAAGTGACAATTCACTTTATTTTTTTGTATGTGTCCTGCATAGTAAGTTGTGATTGGATCGCACAACTCATTTTCAATATCTGATTGCAGCAGTAACATAATTAACAGTAGATACAAATCAGTTTTGCCTTTTCGTCATCATCACGGGGCACAAAGTAATAAGAACCAGACGAGAACTCCGATATCCCGGTGTTCTGGATCATGCACCAAGCACCATGGGTAGCAGAAACTGTGTGACTGATCCCTGCCCCTCATATTATCAGTAAGCCTGTCCACCTCTCGATGAGTGTTCACAAAGATGACACTCTGGGTGATGCCAAGAGCGTGTTCATGAATTTACAAGGATGAAGGATCCACACAGGCTTGTTCATGAATTTACGGGTGATCTCAATCAGAGAACACACCAAGTTGGATCTTTGATGGGAGGAGCTGGAAGACATGGTAAATCGGCAAATTCTTTAGAGAATACACAATTGAATTGTGCATCTTTGCATTAAGAAGAAGAGTTGTTAACAACAAAACCACCAGAGGCGGGGAGTACAGGAAATTGAAGGAAACGACCTATAACAAGCAGCAAAAACAAAAGCCTACTCTCTCACAAACAATGGTAAAGAATGACCAGGGGGATCCTACTAGCAAACTCAGCGGAGGGAGGCCTTGTCGTTTCTGAAACAATTTGAACTAATTGTGCCACATTCGAGCGTTTTTGTCCAATCACAACATACACACAATACAATGTCTCACTCTCCTCTTCTCCTAGCTGTGCACCAAAGGGCTGCCTCTTTCGCAATGCGTTTGAGGACTTCCTGCCAAGAAAGAGTTTGCTGATTGAAGAATAAATCTGCAAATAACAAAAAGCAAATCAATTTAATCTAAGAAACACCTAGCAGAAGAACAGAATAACAGAAACATGTAAAAGTAGATTTTCAGGGTAGTCCAATTAAACAACAAAACACAAAGAATTGAAAATTATACAACTGGCTTAATTACTTTCCATTCCCTGCTGCTTAGACCATATAAGAACAGTAATAGTTGTAAAGAACACAGAAACAGTTAAGATATTTGATAATTTATAAGTCATGGAGACACAAGAAAATCTCAGTAAGCTCTGTATAAGAGCAATGAACATGCTTTCAGGAAATCTTAATTCTAATCTTGTAAGCTTTGTATAACATTAATGAATCATGCAATGTTAAATGTAAGTATGAATATGATGCTAACCATAGGCTCTCCAACCCAACAGGCCAATACAATAACCGGTCCTCAAAGAAAAAAAAAACAGGATTTCAAGCCAGTATTTGAAATGTGCATATTGCAATGAAAAATGAAGTTTCATAAACATATGCACGCACAGATGTACTTCTAAATTGAACAAGCAAAGAATAGCATAGTACTGCTAGTTTGACCAGTATTTAATCTACCGCAGCACTAATGACAAATTTCGTGATATGGCTAAAGCAATCTATAAGCCCGAACAGATGTGCTAAACAGAGAAAAATAAACAGTAAATTTGGCGGACATAGTAAATATACATTACGGACAAGGGTCTGAGAAAAACTAAATACCTTTGAAGGATGGGGTGACATAGCTGCTGCTGAATCCAATATGTGCTGGTATGGCTACTTCTATTGATACGGAGCGCTTAAAAAGAATTTTGCTCGACCTGACTCCTTAAGTAGGTAAGGAAAAACCAAATGTTTATCACCGTCCAAAACAAAGGGCATGGCAAAGAGTTGTGTGCAAACCAACTGTCCAAATGCCATGCTGCACTGTAAACTAACAGAGAGATTTTAATCTCCCTTGCTACTCAAAAGTATAGTCTTTTGAAGGTTTACACCAACATGCTTTAGGGTATGTTTTATAGGCCTACTTGCTCATGTTCATATTTATTCCTTGAAAAGTATCTACCACAATAACAGTGGACATCTGCTGTGGCACCGGCAAGACCTCTAACCAAGGAGAGATGGTGAAGCGTTCAAGCCGGCCAGAGGATTGAGGCAGGGTGACCCTTTATCACCGTTGTTATTTGTTTTGGTGATGGACACGCTGCATGCCTTTCTGCAAACGGCAACGGCCTGAGGTCTGCATGCAAAGATGAGCAACAGGAAGCCAATCCCAAATCTGTCCATTTATGCCGACGACGCAGCGATCTTTTTTTAGCCAGTTGAATCAGAAGCAAGGGCAGTCAGGGCCATCTTGGACCTCTTTGGTGAGATGACAGGATTGAAGATAAACCTCAACAAGAGCGCTATCACATCTATAAAGTGTACTGATGACACGACCCTCATGATGAAAAATACTCTAGGTTGCAAAGTGGAGCAAATGCCAATTATCTATCTCAGTCTGCCGTTGTTAATACGCAAGCCAACAAAAGCAGAAATTCAACCGATCCTAGATACGCTAGCCAAGAAGGTAGCAAGATGGAAGCCAAAGATGTTGACCTGTGTGGGACAGCTGAAGCTAATCAAGACAAGTCGATGTTGTTAGCTTAGACTAGAGGCACAATCTTGAAGTTGCCTAAATGGTCTGAGCGTTCTAAGTACGCATGTAGAGATCGTTGTCAGGTGATAAGATTCTTCACACAAGAGACCTACTGGAGGAGATACTTCATTTGCCCAAACATAAACGATGACTTTGTTACATCTCACTCATAATTTCATATCATGTTATAACAATTGTTGAACTAATCCTTTTTCCACAGGAAAAATCTAAGGATGTGTGTGTTCATTTCATAGATTGACATGGTGCGACTAAACTATAAAAGCAAAAAGGTCACGAAAGTTGAAACAGTATCAAAGTACATGTGAAGGAAGGAGGAACAATGTCAAAACCAATCTACACGCCAGAGAGGACATCGATAGCCATCTGACAACCATCGAGATCGAGAATATTACCAAACGTTACGTATGTTAATCAAGTTTGTCGTTAGTCCTCTAGCATACTCCAACAAAATTATACGATCCTTGTATGTATCGAACATATATTTACTGTGCGTCTATCAACCAATATGAATTGTACTAACATTACAATATTATCGACCAACGTCAATTATATACCATAGTAGTAGTAGTAAACATGCAACTATGTCATAATGTGCATAATCGCTTCATATGTTAATTTAAAAATAACGGTTTGAAAATATTAGATGTCACCATGCTAAAATGTCCTTAAATAAAAAAAATAAACTGCCGATCGATGAAATATTGCAGAAAATCCTGCCGACCAAAATTAATTTAGTATAGAAAATGTAAAGGTTGTTGCGTATGGTAGCCATTCCGCCGCCACCCGGAGACGGTGCATCCCCCACCCATCGCCGCCGCCGCCGCCGCCGGCCGGCCATGGAGAAAAAGAAACCCAAGTGCAAACGCCGCAAACTTCCGGGGGATCCCTCCCCTCCGGAGCCAGCCTCCGACTCCGACTGCTCACCGCCGTCCTCCCCGACCTCCTTGCGCCGCCTCCTCGAGCCCTACTCCAAGCCCCGCCTCGTTGCGCTCCTCGCGGACGCCGCGGCGGAGGGAGCCGACCCCACGCTGCTCGCCCGCCTCCGCCCCGCCGCCGACGCGTCCCCCTCCCACCGCAGGCTCTTCGTCCACGGCTTGCCCCCGCACGCCGACGTCCCCGCGCTCGCGGCGGCGTTCTCCTGCTTCGGCCCCCTCGCCAGCTGTGACGTCGTCGCGCGCCGCGCCACCGGGGAGTGCAAGGGGTATGGCTTCGTGACATTCCAGTCCCGCGCCGCCGCCCGCCGCGCGCTCCGCGATCCGCGCGGCGTCGTCGTCGCCGGTCGCGCCGTCTCCGCGCAGTTCGCCACCGCCGGCACGGACCCGTCCGACGGCAGCGCCGCGGCCGCGGCCGCGGGGAGGCGGGTGTACGTGACCAACGTCGCGCCGGACGCGAGCGCGGAGCGGCTGCGCGCCTTCTTCGCGCGGTTCGGGGAGCTCGAGGGCGGGCCGTTCGGCTTCGATGCCGAGACGGGGTCATCCCGCGGGTACGCGCTCTTCGTGTACCGCGCGGCGGCGGGCGCCAGGAGGGCGCTCGAGGAGCCGTACCGTGTCTTCGAGGGGCGCACGCTGCGTTGCCAGCTCGCTGCCGACGCCGCCCGGAAGAGCAAGGCACGGGCACCGGCGTCGGCTGCTGTGGCGACGCCGCCGGTAACGGCACCCGCGCTGAGGCCAGTTCTTGATGCTGTCGTGGCCTCCGGCGTGGGGGACCTTGCAATGTATGCGCAGAAGCCAGCACAGGCCGCGGCATTGCTCGGGAAGAACCCGATTCTTGCAGCTGCTGTGCTGAATTCTGCATTGGCTTCCACGAAGGCTGCACTTACTCCAAGTCCAGCAGATGCAACTTCCCGTCCTGCGGCTGTTGTTTCCTTTAATCCATCAGCTGCTCCAGCAATGAAGCCATTACTTGTGGCTCCTCGGAGTCTAACAGTTGCAGCAGCAGCAGCAGCAGTGGTGCCATCTCCGGTGAAGATTGGTGCTGGATTAAATGGTGGTGCTGGACTGCTTGGGCCGTACAAGCCACCGTCCTCGCCAGTTCTGGCTTCCTCCATTGGAGCAAGGGAGCAATGCTGAGAACATCACTCCTGGGTACCGCGTGGTATGGGATTTGCTTGCTCAAGCCCTCCTGCTTGTGTCATTTTTGTAGCCTCTGTAAGACTGTTACTTTCATATTTGTTGAATTACTAGCAAGGCGCCCATTCGTTACAACGGGATTTAGGTGAAAGATGTGTCTTGTGGACAAATATTTTGCAAACTTGACATTTGGTAGAGAAAAAATTTGTAGTTGGCATCCAAAACGCATAAACATGTGTCCTGTCTACTCTAGCCTGCTGCCATCATCCCTCTATTTTCACTCATCATTATCTCCATCCCTGCCTTATCTCCATTGTTTTCCAACCTTGCAAGAGGAAAGAAGAAGATGACTTTAAATGAAGTGAGGTTCAATCCACTGCATGATTCACCTTGCATGTGAATAAAATCCATGCCCAGGATTCGCGATATGTAGCTATTGGCACCTCTTATGAAGTTACGGGCATTGCACTACTGACACTGCTGACCTCCAGCTATGTGCATCATCAATGGGAAGGACGAGAAGAAACGAAAGTGAGGTGGATAGAGACTGACAAACAAAAATACGATAAATCGTATTGCATGGCTCTGCTTGCAAGCCCAACCCTTAACCCTACTGCACCTACAATTGTGTCTTTCCAATTTTCTTGTCCCTGATTCCCCTCACCTTTGCAAATAAAGGTACAATGCAAGGCAAGTACAGTAGTATACCACTGGCTCCGACTATCATGTGGTTTATTTATCACAATTTGCTAATCTAGAGTATCACACCCAAATTCTCCCGCAACGGTTTCATGCACCTAATATTTCCTAATGCAAAATTTAGAGGGTTCCAAAATAGACGACATTAGTTGTTATGTTTGCATAATCGCTTCAAACAGACTCACCGCAATAAAATTTTAGCCAATGAGTCAGGTAGTCAAGTTCAGAACTAATTTGCAAGAGGAATTTACATAATTACAAAGAGGCCAAATATATGCACTGGATAGCCTCAAGGTTTTGTGGAGCTTGCCGTGCTAGCTCGATAATGGGGATGATGTACATTTAGTGAAAAAAGACACAATTAACGCCTCTGAAGTTCATGAGAAAAGCATCTGCACCTCACGAAGACAGAGGTCGCCCTCCTCCTGGGCATGGGGCACTTCAGATCGGATTGGGCACGGCACGGTGGCTGCGTTAGACGGAGGTTGACGACAGCGGCGGCAACAGCGAGGATCGAGGCGACCACCGAGCATGGCTCGGATGTGAAGCTAGAGCTGGCGGATCCACATCCTGGGTTCCCGGTGGCAGCAAGGAGGCGTCACTGAATCAACACCCATGGACCAAATACCAGCCAGCCCCCGTGAAGAACTTGGTTTGGGGTGTGAGCTGCGGACCGGAGCAAGTGCAACACAATTAGAGAGGAAGGATTCCGCATATCGCATGCGGGAAACGGACTCTGAATCATGGACAACCGAAATGTCACGCGTCGTGCAGGTGCGCAGGGACAGAGGGCGTGACGGACGAAAAGGACAGAAACACTCCATATTTTTTAAGTAGGCAAAGATGATGTACTCTTCAGAGTTGCATGTGTGGTGATAGTGGAAAGTTGCATAAACAGTTCAGTTGAACTCAGGAATTTTGACCTCTTAAACTCTGGATTGAGCCATTGGCATGGTTGGATATTTCCCTTTCAGAAAATGATACCTCTTTGTAATAATCATACAGCCACATTGAGCTGTTGACATGGTGGGATATTTTCACAATGCTTAATGAGGCTATAGCAAGCTTAGGCAAAATATCTATATGTCCCCTTTGTAACCTAGATTTTAGCTGTTTTTGGTGGTTAACACTGTTTTACACCTAAATAATATTTTTAAGTTATAAGAGTGTGTTTTTGATGTGAGGCCTAAATTGGATAAATTTCTGAAGCGTCTTTTTTTGATACGAGAATAGTATTACTTGTTCTTCGAGATACATCTGTCTTGTTTAGCCAGGTAACACGATACAACTGTTAAAAGTGTTAATGCATATCCTCAAATGGCACCTAACTGGATTTCTGACCTGATCAAGCTGACATAGGAACTAAAATAGTAGAAAACCTCTTTAATTCTTGTGTGGACGATTAACAACTGTCTTGCACCATCTTGTCTTTCACTCCACTTGATTGCCCTCCAAAAACTACAGCTATGGTTTATAGTTGAAATATGGGTGATGATCTCTGAATTTGGAAGATGACATTTCTTAGGATATGTGTGCCTGTGTTTGTGTGAATGAAAAACAAAATACATTAGCCAACTGTTTCCTGAAATATTGGATATATAGCAAAGATCTTAGTTGGAAATCCTGATATTATTAAAACTGGAATCATGTATGAACTTTTTAGGTATTCAGCTCATTGTTGATTGTAATGTTAGTGGATTATTTAGGGTTGTATCGTGACTTGAGATGCTTGTCTATATTTTTTTTACTTGGTTTGTTTTTTGCCCAACTATACCTGGATATGTTGTTTACCGTGATTTGTATCTTCTTAGTTTCAGACCACAGTTGTATTCAAGCCAGTCTCATTCCTGTATTTGGAAACTGATGTGCAGGTATGGACATGTGGAGGGTATGGACGCACCAAATCTATGTCACTCTCAAGTCTCATTGTTGCATTTAGGCCTCTAAGCCTATAGTGTGGTTGTCAGTAGAGGCCTGTCTTTGCTACCCTTAACTATAGATGCAAATTCAGATCAGGAAGCGTCCGTGTGATCCTCTGTAGTCTTGATCTTTTGGAATTTTATATAGTGTTCCTTACTATCTTGATGAAGTCCATACTGAGGAAGTACCATGTTCTTATTCATGTTCTTACTATTCTATGCAGCTGGATTGGTTTCTCTTTTGTTTAGAGAATAACACTGAACCATTGAACATACTTTTTTGCATGTTAAATGTCAATCAAGGGACGATACAGACTGCAGTGGATCTTACTGCAGAGCATTCTTGGAACTGAAGTGGTTTTGCCTATTGGAGATTCAATCTCAGTTGATTGGCATTGTGTTGTAAAGTCAGCCATAGCAGATTTGCCAACCTTCTAAGGTTGAGCCTTCCATATTTATTCTTGCAGCTGCAGTGCCGAATTCTGCATTGGCGTCCACAACGGCTGCACTGACGCCGAGCCCAGCAGCTGCATCATCCCTCAATCCGCTGGCTGCGCCTGCAATGAAGCCATTGCTTGTGGCTTCTCGGAGCCCAGCAGCTGCAGAAGCCGTACAAGCCGCCGTCCTCGCCAGTTTTGGCTTCCTCCATTGGAAGAAAGGAGCAAGAGCAACACTGAAAACCTTACTCCTGGTCTCCTGAGTTTCGCATGGTATGGATCGATTTGGTTGCTTCAAGCCCTCTTGCTTTGTCACTTGTGTCATTTTCCTTGTTTTGTTTCTACAAGACTGCTGTTTTTTATATTTGTTGAATTATATTCTGTAGTCCTCGGAGATGCACTCCTAATTTAGCAGGTGTGTTTGTTGGTGGAATGTTGCATTACGTAGCCCATGTTTAACTCAGGAGTTTTGAGTTTTAGCATCTTAATAAACCAACTATTTTCCTTGCTGAAAATATTGGTTTTTTTAATAAATCATACAGATATCTAATAAAAATCCAAGTACCTGGCCAAGCTTTAAAATACATTGAGCCTTTGACATTTTGGGATACTTTCATAATGCTTATTGAGGCTGTTGCCAACGTATACAATCCATGTGCCCCATATTCCCCTAAATTTTAGCCATTCTTAGTGTTCTAGCGAGAATCCGCACCAAGTGGAGCCAGAATCCGCCTGTCTCCCACAAAGAGGACGCACCCTCCAGTGTGTGCCTAGTTGGCTCTTAGGAATGAACCACCCGCACCAGACGCACCGCCACAGGACCAACAGCCGGCAGCAGATCCTTCACTCCTGATCACACCAGCACCAGTAGGCAGCACAGTCAGTGTGCCGTCTAGCGATAGCGATTCCCAAGGCGACACCAGCATGCATGGTGGCTTCACCTCCACTGACAAGAGTGGCTCTTTCAGTGGATCCCGTAACGAGTCGAGCTCCCAGCCACGCAACAGGAGAGTTTGTCTTTAGGAGCCACTTCGACGAGGAGGTGGGAGATGAGTAGGAGTCTGGCTATGTCTCTGATGACCGCAGGAGCCGCTCTAAGCATTAGAGACGCTGCCCCTAGCTTTACCATTTTTCTCAGTTTTTTTTTAATGTTAGTTTTCATGATTAGGTTGCTTTGGTTGGGATCTAGTCGGTGGATCATACCAGTTGGTTTGTGGTATGGTTGCCTTAAATTAGGAATTGAATTGTTATTTTTAGTTGTTTTAATCATTCAGATCAGATAATTTAATTTAGTAACTTTAATTTTAAGCCCTTGTTCTGAGGTATTTGTTTTCCTTCTTTTCTCCTTTTTCCCGTCATCCCTCAGATGGTGAACCCCAGGACCGGCACATGTATTGCAAGTGACGCTAGTGCCACCAACCAGCAAGACAAACATTCCACCCCCTTTGCCAGAAAACCCAACGTTGGCACCAGTCCTGGCCAACCAGAATCAAATGTTGGCCATAATGATGCAACACAACAACCACCAGCAGCAGCACACATACCAGTTGCTCCCTAGCTGTCAAAGCTACCAGAATTTCTACAGGTCAGACCGCCTACCTTCTCAAGCACAACCAACCCCATAGATGCCAACGACTAGCTGTTAGCAATTAAAAAGAAGCTCAACCTGCTCCAATGCACAAATCAAGAGAAGGTTGCTTTCACCACACACTAGCTTCAAGGCCCCGCCTCTGCATGGTGGGACAACTTCCTTGTGACCCGCACTGCAGGGATGGAGGTTACCTAGGTAGAATTATGCCATAACTTTTGAAAGTCCTAGATTATGGCAGGCATCGTGGCCTAGAAGAAGAGGGAGTTCCGTGCACTGGTCTAGGGGAACAAGACTGTGATAGAGTACCTCCATTGACTTCAACAGACTAGCGTGCTACACACCTGAGAATGTCCACACTGATGTGAAAGGCAGGAGAAATTCTTGGAGGGCTTGGACAATGAGTTGACCAACCAGTTCCTCTCCAACGACTATCCAGACTTCGAGAAGCTAGTGGACAAGGTGATCCGCCAGGAAGACCAACACAATAAGATGGATCACAAGAGAAAGGTGGCCCAATTCAGAGCCAACCAGAGGCCAAGGATGATGCTGGGGCATCAGGATGGACCCTCCACCATGATTGTCTGCCAGCAGTGCCCGTTCCACCTCGGGCACTTTGGTGGCAGCAACAGCAGCAGCGGTCACCACAACCGCAACCCAGCTCTGCACCCACCAATGGCGCCAGCTCAGTAGGGACAGCCCAAGAAGGACAATGGGGGAAAGAACCTTATTTGCTTCAACTGCAATGAGGCAGGTCACTTCGTGGATAAATGCCCGAAGCCAAGGCACATTGGTCCTAGGCTCGCAGCTGCACAGAATCCCAACAACAACAACAACCTGATCAAGGGGCTTGTCAACCACGTCTCTGCAAAGGTGGCACAGGCAGCACCAGAGGTGATACTGGGTACGTTTCTTGTGAACTCAACCCCTACAATAGTACTTTTCGATTCTGGTGTAACCTATTCTTTCATATCAAAGAAATTTGTGGAAACACATGGGATAAGAGTAGTGGAACTTAAAATCCCCATACGAGTTCACACCCGTGGAAACCCCATGACCACAGCTCACTATAGCCCCTCGGTGAATATAGAAATCCAAGGGTCACCTTTTCTAGCCAATCTCATCTTCCTAGAATCCAAAGACCTAGATGTCATACTGGGAATGGATTGGTTGACTCGGCACAAAGGAGTGATTAACTGTGCAGACCGTATCATCACCGTGACTAATGGGAAGGGAGAAGTTGTTACCTTCCAGTCAGCAGTGCCGTGGAGTCAGGGAACCATTTTGAATCAAGCCATAGCCGAGGAACAGCCAAAAACCAAGAAGAAATCTGCCAAAAAAGTGGAGGATATTCCAATAGTAGTCTTTCCTGAAGACCTACCGAGGATGCTCCCAAAGAGAGAAATTGAATTCAGAATTGACTTGACCCCAGGGACTACTCTAATATGCAAGAGGTCATACGGAATGGCACCGAATGAGATGGCAAAGGTCAAGAAGCAAGTGGATGATCTGTTACAGAAGGGGTATATCCGACCGAGCACGTCACCTTGAGGTGCACCGGTCATTTTTGTGGAGAAGAAAGACCGAACCAAAATGATGTGTGTGGATTACCATGCACTGAATGACGTTACAATCAAGAACAAGTAGCCACTGCCAAGAATTGACGATATCTTTGATCAGTTGGAAGGTGCCACCGTTTTCTCCAAGATACCCCTAGATCAGGCTACCATCAGCTAAGAATTAGGAAAAAGGATATTCCAAAGACAACCTTCACCACTCAGTACAGGCTGCATGAGTGCACGGTTATGTCCTTTAGACTCACCAACGCACCAGCCTTCTTCATGAATCTGATGAATAAAGTGTATATGGAATTCTTAGACAAGTTCGTCGTGGTGTTCATTGACGACATTCTCATATACTCAAAGACAACAGAAGAACATGAGCAGCACCTTCAGCTAGTGCTTGAAAATTTGAGGGAACATCAACTATATGCCAAGTTCAGCAAGTGTGATTTGCGGTTTAAAAAAGTGTGATTTCTCGGACACGTCATCAACGCACAAGGAGCTGCTGTGGACCCAACCAATATGGAGTCAGTTACCAACTGGAAGTCACCTAAGACAATGATTCAAAACCGGAGTTTTCTTGAACTCGCGGGCTATTACCGCCAGTTCATTAAGAACTTCTCGAAGATTGCAAGACCCATGACACAGTTGTTGAAGACAGACGAAAATTTTGTTTGGATAGCCAAGTGCAACAAGAGTTTTGAGGAACTCAAAAGGAGGTTAGTGTCTACACTAGTGTTAATCCTGGCAGACCCAAAGAAAGACTTCCAGGCGTACTGTAATGCTTCACACCAAGGGCTTGGATATGTTTTGATGAAGGAAGGCAGGGTCATTGCTTATGCGTCTCGACAGTTGCGTCCTCATGAAGGAAACTACCCGACCCATGATCTGGAGTTAGCCACAGTGGTACATGCCTTGAAGATTTGGTGGCATTGCCTCATCGGTAACCACAGTGAGTTATACACGAACCACAAAAGTCTGAAGTATATTTTCACCCAGCCTGATTGGAATCTCCGTCAAAGAAGATGGCTGGAATTGATTAAAGACTACGATGTGGGGATACACTATCACCCTTGCAAGGCCAACATGGTAGCAGATGCCCTGAGCAGGAAGAGTTACTACAACACGGCTTAGGTACAGGCTATGTGCAATGAGATCCAGCAAGATTTAGAACGTCTAAATCTAGGCATTGTCACACTTGGTTTTGTGGCAGCCCTGGAGGCTCAGCTCAACCCACACATTTTGAGCAAGTCCGCGAAACACAAGCGAACGATACAGAAATCAAAGAACTCAAGAAAAACATGAGAGTTGGAAAGGCCCAAGGTTTTACCAAAGACGAACAAGGAACCATCCGGATGGGTGAAAGGTTATGTGTTCCTAAAAACAAAGAATTGAAGGAGCTTATCCTTCGGGAAGCTCATGAGACACAATACTCGATCCATTTAGGCAGCACCAAAATGTATTAAGATCTTAGGACTAAATTTTGGTGGACCAGTATGAGAACAGAAATAGCGGAATTCGTGGCACTCTATGATATATACCAGTGTGTGAAATCAGAACACCAAAGGCTAGAGGACTGTTACAACCACTTAAAGTTCCAAAATGAAAATGGGAGAAAATCAGGATGGATTTCATCACTGGTTTGCCGTGGACCTCATCGGGGTATAATTCAATTTGAATGATCGTTGATCGACTCACTAAGGTCTCCCACTTCATTCTAGTACATACTACTTATTCAGGCAAGAAGTTTGGTAGAACTCTACATGGCTTGTATAATGTGTTTACACGGAGTATCCAAGAAAACTGTATCTGACCATGGGAGCTAGTTCTACTTCAAAATTCTGGTAGAAGCTACAGATAGAATTGGGAACCCATCTGAACTTCAGCACTGCTTATCATCCTCAAATAGATGGGCAGATAGAAAAGGGTCAACCAAATACTGGAACATATGTTAAAAGCCTACGCGCTCGATTTCAGTGGGACTTGGGATAAGAGCTTACCATATGCAAAATTCTCTTACAACAATAGTTACCAGGCCAGCTTGCAAATGGCATTGTTCAAGGCACTGTATGGTAGGAAGTGTCGCACTTCTCTCTTCTGGGACTAGACTAGAGAACGTTAGGTACTTGGTACAGATGCTCTCAAAGAAGCTAAGGAGAAAGTAACCATCATTCGAGAAAGGTTGAAGATAGCCCAGTCTTGACAAAAGAGTTATTCTGATAACCGTCGAAGGGACCTAAGTTTTGAAGGAGACTATGTGTACCTTCGTGTCACCCTACTCCGAGGCGTACACCAGTTCCAGACAAAAGGGAAACTAGCACCACGCTTTGTGGGGTCGTACCGGATCTTGTCTGCAGAGGTGAAGTTGCCTATAAGTTGGTACTCCCATCAGATATGGCTAGCATTCATGATGTGTTCCATGTCTCCTAGTTGAAAAATGCTCGAGGGTATTCGCTGAACAAGGCTGTCGGAGGATGAAACCTCGACGGCGGGAAGTCAGGAGACCCTCCTTTGAGATTCGACCAGGGGAGTAGTTCTCAAGCGAAGTCGGCGTCAGTGTGGAAGAAGATAGATGGTTGGATGAATATCGCACAAGGGACAGGAGGATTTAGACAGGTTCGGGTCGCTCGGAGGCGTAATACCCTACTCCTGTGTGGTTGCTATCTGTGGTGGATGAATGTGGTTATAGGGTGAACCTAGCTCGCGGCCGGAGCCGGAGAAGAAGAACAGTAGCTAGCGTGCGAGCCAGAGAGCCAGAAGACGGGGAAAGCTCCTGTCCAGTTCCGCCTGTCCCTCTCGGTGGCTTGGATCCTCCTTTATAGAATCAGGGAGTCCACACAGTGCCAGTACATGGGGAGAAGGAAGCGCTGTCTTGTCGCACGTCTCGCGCCTGCTGCCACCTGCTGCGCCCACGCTGGGGATAGTCAAGCTGCGGGCGGCCTAGTCTTCGGGACGTGAGGATGTGGACGGGATGTGACGGGATGTGACGAGTCGTCTGGTCGTCTTGCTGCTTGCTCTCACTACCGAAGTCAAAAGCTTCTGACAGCACAAGTCGGGTGTCCACGGGGGGGCCGTCCTAGGACATCCACGCGTGGCAAAGCAGAGGCGACAGGCGAAGAGCTGTCGCCTCGTCATTAATGTAGGTAGTTGGACTGCTCCGCCGAGTCCCTTGAGTCGGTGTCGGCCGAGTCACGCCAGTCCAGGCACCCGGGAGCACGGCAGTCGGCACCTGGGGCCGAGTCACCAGTCGGCACCCGGGGCCCGAGTCAGCCCAGTTGGCACCGCGACAGCAGGCGCAGCTCGGCGCTGAGGGGCGATCGCACCGGTCAATCGGCAACCGGCCTCGGCTCCCAGATCCGTCGGGCCGAGTCCGCGGTTCCCGGGCCGAGGACGTTACCGCGGGAACGGAGGTACCGGGCCGAACGGTGCCCGGGCATCCATATACCTTAGAGGGAAGTAACCGTACAAAAAAAAAGTCGGCTTCACCGGTGTAGATAGAGAATTGCGACCCTGGAGAGCTGACGTAAAGGCCCGAAGACCCACGCACGTCCCCAGCGGCATGTGGACCCCAAAATGTCCCATTTCGCCGACAAAGGCGATCTCGAGCATGTTAAAATTCAGGAAGATTTGACCTATGTGGAGAGACCTATCCGTATTCTGGAGGTTAGTGAGGGGAACATAAGAAGCAGAAATAATGATCAGGTCTCTAAGGTCCATTGGAGCCACCACCCAGAGGATGAGGCCACTAGGAACGAGAGGATAAACTGAAGTTTGCCCATCCGCACCTCTTCGCTAGCACCTCCGAATATTCCGTTGAAAAGGGCTAGTTTTGTCACATCCTGAGTTTTTCCCCTTTTAGAAGAAAAAATAATAATAAAGAAATTACTAAAAGAAATTATTTATTAAGGCAAAAGGGAAGTTATTAATAAAAATATTATATAATAACTTGTTATGGCTAGGAATATTTTTTTCTTGTATTCTCCATGCCTTAATGCGCTAATAGGATTTTTATTGGAATTTTCAAGTAAAAAAAGTATTTTTTAATAAATCAAAAGCTTTATTAGAATTAAATATCAACTAAAATCCGGGGAAAATCCTTTTTTTCTTTTTTCTCTCTCCGGTGGGCCGTCCTCAGCCCACTTCCTTCCTGTGCGTGCAGCCCAGCTAGCCCCGGCGCCACGTTCCTCTGTCGCTGATATGTGGCACCGGGACCCACAAATCATGGTCATTCCTAACCTCCGGCTGAATCGGCCAAAGGGAATCGAGCTCGCGCCGCCGTCGATTTCCTGCCCGTTGCAGCCTCTGCGCTTCTTCGCCCTCCATTCAACTCGCGCGGACCTAGTCCGCCCCACGTCCCCACGCCCATTTCTCTCGCTCGCAAAAATTGCACGTGGATGCGCCCTACGTCGCCGCTGCCGACCTCACTCTCTCTCAGAGAGATACGACTGCCTCGACCACATCTCTTCAACCGGGCCCATAAAAACACCCCATGTGCTCTCCTTTCTCTTTCCCCTCACTTTCCTCGCTCACCGCACCCCAAATCGCACCGCGCATCGAGTTCCAGTAGCGCCGCCGCTCGCCGCCATCTCCTGTCGCACGCCGCTGTTGATTCCGACTGCATCAGCTGTGCGCGACCACATTGCCGCCTTCGCCGCATCCAGGAGAACCCCGGCCGCCCGTCCGCCTCTCCGTTCCACCGCATAAACGCTAGATCCCCGAGTGAGGTGAGCCCCGCCGCCGCCGAAGTCCTTCGGCCACGTTTTTCCGCCGTGTAGTTCGTCCATTCTCCCTCCTAACCTTCTCAACACCTTCGCCAGGTCCCAAAGGCCCTCATTCGCCCCTCCGTCTCCTTTGATCGCCACCAGAGCTAGGCCGTAGCCGTCAAACCCGAAGCTCGCCCGCCGCCTTTTCCCCTCCGTCGCCGCCATTCGTCTCGTTTCCGCCGCTGCGATCCTCAGTGAGCATCCCCATCGTCTTCCCCTTCTCCTCTACCGTTCGCCGCTCGCGCCGCCGCACCGGATGGTTGCCGCCCGTGACCATCGGGCCGCGCGTGCCACTACCTGGCCGGGCTAGCCGGTGAGCTGGGCTTGCACCTGCCCGTGGCCGTCTGATCTGCCCGGCAGATCAGGACAGTCCGCATGGCGCCCGTTGCAGGCGCCCGCATCCGTGCCACATCGGCGCCGCGTTGACGCCGCGTCGGCATCCTCATCTGTCGTGGCTGCCACATCGGCAGCCACACGGTGCACCCCCGCCCGCGTGGACTTGGTCCACAGTGTGTCGTCCTCCGTTGAGTCAGCACCGGGTGGGGCCGTTTGTCGGCGCCGGTCCCCCCTCGGCTGACACCATAAATAATTGATTAAGAACTTTTCTGTTTATAGTAAAAACATTATAACTTCAAAACTTTATAACTAATTCATGCGTGCTCTGATTAATTCCATTCAAATTGTATTAAATCCAGAAAAATGTCAACAATGCATTAGAAATAGTTTTAGCTTCTATTTCAGTGTCCTTATGTAATGTTTTTTTTTTGCATTGATTATCGATAGAGACCGACGTTTTTGACACCTCGGTGTATTACGAAGTGGTCATTGAAGGTGCAGGTGTAGAACAAGGCAAGTTGCATTTCTAATCTTGAACATATTCTACCCATCTTATGTAAACTGTTTGTTTTGCTCAAATAACTTGCATGTCTTTATCATTTCATGTGGAATGGGATGTCCTATATACTAATATAGAAACCAAAGCTTGATTATTCGATTCCTTGATAGCATGGGTAATAATTGACTAGAATATGGTTTAGGAATTGCTTAGCCGTGCTTAGACAAAACTAGCTCACTTTGGGGATAATTATTCATTATGACATGTACATTCGACCTTGTGTCGAGATGCTGGATATGATTTGGTAATGGTTAATTACACAACTAAATATGACTTAATGGCGGGCTGTGGGTTCATGGTTTTCCGGTTATACCCATAGCAATTAAGGACCGGTTTACGGGAAACCCTTGAAAGGAATTCCCTACTTACCACAAGTTAGCATGAGCAATGGCTAGGCTTATAGTGTAGCTTTTCCATCTCCTAGGCACCGTTGAAGAGGGTAGGCGTGATGGAGTTGGGTCAAGCTGGATTATGGTGTTGATTGGCTTCCGGATCCATCGTTGCGCAAGGGGGTAGCCTATTCGACACGGTGTGCCCTATCGGCAGGTGCAACCTTAGCATGGTGTGAATGGTTAGGGAGAGGTTGCATGAAAGGTTCTGTCACAGCCTCTTAGCAGGGTGCCGTGGTGGCACGCTGGCGTATGGGAACATGCGTAGGGCTATGTCTGATGGGTAAAGTTGTATACCTCTAACTAGAGTAAATCTATTTGAATAGTCATGCCCGCGTTTATAGGCGATTGATCGAGATTCACCGTGATTAGTCTCACCTTAATAATCTTGATTTAAAATAATGGATTAGACTAGGATGGATGGTTTGGGCCCTTTTCAACTGGTTAACTTGCTTAGTAATGATTAATACTGATTAATAAAACCAACTATTTTCCTTGCTTTACAACTTCAACTATTTACAACCGCGTTATTCAAATGAGCCAAAGGCCTCCCCTGTCACCCGTGCATATTTGCATTTGTTGTGTACTCGCTTGAGATGGTGGACTCAGCCTTGCTCCTGCCCTCCCTCCCCCCCCTAGAGCTAGAGTTTCTTCTCCAATGACAACCACTTTGAACTTGTGGTATAGGGAGAGGATGTCGATCGGTCTTGTACTCCGTCAAGTTGCCTATGGATTGGACCTCGTCACGAGTTAGTTATCTTTACCTTTTAATTGTTATTCCACAGCATTTGTAAGACTTTTATTATGTTTTGTAAGACGCACTTTGTATGAGCAAACTTTGTCTACTGTGTACCCTAACTGTTCTTGGATAGGGGTTTTATACACATTATGTTCAGAATTCTGGTTGTGAATTTTTGGGCATGACATTCTGTCTACTTGGCAACGAAGTCCATTGTGACTTGATCGCTGTCCGTGCATGAAGATAATGTCAAAACCATTAGCTCGCACAGTCCCATTTAACAATCCTGCCCTTGAAAGGTATAGCGCTTTTTTATTATATACATCCCCGAGGGCCAAATGTGTGTTGGTGCAAGAAGTGATCACCGAGATTAGGGTGCCCTTTCATCTTTTGGGAAATAGTGTACTAATAGATTGCAAGCATAACCAACACATCATATAACAGTTTGTGAATCTACAGGTACCGCACCTCGGACTCGCCAGGACTTCGCTTACGTAATAGACTGGATGTTGTACCTTCTGCATGTATCCGACTTCCTCCGTTCAACCACTAGGCCGTATTGACCACTTCAGATGTCGCCACCCAATGTATAAGAACAACCGCTCTTTAGGCATGGGTGATGCTAGTACAGGTGGAGTTGTCCAAGAATTTTTGAAATCCTCGAAAGCTTGTTTAGCCTTAGGTGTCCATTGGAAGTGGTCAACCTTCTTCAGCAACTTGAAAAATGACATCCTACGTTTCCTCAGTCAGGAAACAAACCTGCTGAGTGCCACCATGTAACCTGTCAGCTTTTGGAAATCCTTCTGGCTAGTTGGGGGCTTCATCTTCATGATAGCATTGATCTTCTCTGGGTTAGCCTTGATGCCACACTGAGACACGATGAATCCAAGTAGTTTTTCCGAAGGGACTCCAAAGAGACACTTTTCTGGATTAAGTTTCATCTTGAAAGCCCGTAGACTATCAAAAGTCTCAGCTAGGTCAGCAATAAGATCTTCCTTGGCTCGGGATTTGACCACCACGCAGTCAACATAAGCCTCCACGTTGCACCTGAGTTGAGAATGAAG
The DNA here is from genome assembly GCA_003991445.1 of Oryza meyeriana var. granulata. Taxonomy (NCBI): domain Eukaryota; kingdom Viridiplantae; phylum Streptophyta; class Magnoliopsida; order Poales; family Poaceae; genus Oryza; species Oryza meyeriana. The sequence continues at coordinate 189,510 of RYFJ01003235.1, read as the reverse complement.
GCAACATTGAATTACGCGTTGATAAGTTGCTCCCGCATTCTTCAACCCAAAAGACATAGTGATGTAGTAGAAGGTTCCGAACAGCGTGATGAACGAAGTCTTGAGGCAATCGTTTTCCTTCAAGCTAATTTGATGATATCCCAAGTAGGCATCCAAGAAGCACAGTAATTCACACCCGGCAGTAGAATCCACCGCCTAGTCAATGCGAGGTAATCTGAAGGGATTTGTTGAGATCAGTATAATCAACACACATGCGCCATTTTCTATTCATTTTTCGAACAAGGGCTGGGTTTGCCAACCAATTCGCATGGTACACTTCCTTAATGAAGCTAGTGGCTAAAAGCCTAATAATCTCCTCCCTAATTGCATCTCATCGGTCTTGGACGAACTGGCAAAGCCTTTGCTTGATCGGCATTGCACCCAGCTTGATGTTTAGAGAGTGCACGATCACCTCCCTTGGAACTCCGGGCATGTTGGAAGGTTTCCAAGCGAAGATGTCTCTGTTTGCCTAGAGGAAGATGATGAGCGTGTCTTCTTATTTGGGATGAGCCCTGTTTTCGATTTAGGTCCGTCTTGGCTAGATCGAAAGGGTAGAGTGGTATCTTCTTGATCTCCTTGTCAACTTCAATCCTAGACTTAGCCGCCTTCTTTGCTACAACCCCTCCTTTGTCTTGAAGAGTAGTCATTGTAGGTCGGACTTGATCACACCCGACTGCCACCTCTTGATTTAGCGCCAGTTCACAACTCTCCTTGTCGTAGGCGAAAGATTGTTTGACTTCACTGCGTAGTGAGATTGTTCCCCTTAGATTCTTCATTATAAGGTAAGTGTAGTGTAGAGCCACCATGAACTTAGCCAGAGCGGGTCTCCCCAAGATCGTGTGGTAGGCCATCTCGAAATCAGCTACTTCGAAGCATATGCTCTCGGTCCAGAAATTTTCCCAATTCCCGAACGTCACAGGCAAGGTAATTTGCCCGAGTAGTGTTGAGGAAAGGCCAGGGATTACCCCGTGGAATGGAGCTGTACTCAAATGTAATTCTGAATGAGTAATCTTCATGTCATCCAATGTCTTGGCAAAAAGAATATTGACCGCACTCCCACCATCGATCAAGACCTTCTTGAGGTTGACGTTGCGCACAACTAGATCCAACACCAAAGAATACCTCCTCGGGTGCAGGACATGGTCGGGATGATATGAGCGGTCAAATGTGATTGCCTCTTCAGACCACCTCAACTATTGAGGGACATCAGTTGACACTATGTTGATTTCCTGAGCAGTAAGCTGCTGTTTCCTCCTGGATTCATATGTTGCCGAGCCCCCGAAGATATGATTCAACTCAGTGCGTTGATCTTGGAAGTCATCAGGCTTGTCCTTGTCTTTATCCTTGCTAGATTCGCCTGCATCCCTGGTCTTTTGTTGGTCCTCCTGTGTGAACTTCTTCAATGTGTAGCAGTCCTTCACAGCATACTGGCCCTTTGGGTGCTAGGCATAGACATCCATTACCTGTTGTAATCTTCTGCCTGTGGAGCCCGAGGTCGACTACATTCTGTTGCCGCGACTAGTTTTTTAGGTTTCCTCTTGCGATCGTTGGGCTTGGAGTCTTTCTTTTCCTTTTGATTCGGCTTGGGATTCGACTTGTCCTCGAGCTGATTGGCCATTGCATACTCTGCTGAAGCGTAGGCGTTAGCCATCTCAAACATGCTCTTCACTGAAGTTGGCGGCTTCCGAGTGATTTTCTTGATATAATCAGCATCTCTGACTCCTTTCCGAAAGCCACCATCACTATGTGGTCGGAAATATAGGGAATTGGATTCCTCTTCTCTGAGAAACGCTGAATGAAATCCTGAAAAGACTCATCTTTATGTTGACGAATTTGGTGAAGATCCGGTTTGGTCCTAGACCTCTCGTAAGTGCATTGGAAGTTGGTAACGAAGAGTGTATCAACCTTTCTGGCAGACCGATGAACCAAGTCCGGGTGGAAGGCACTAGCATGACTGGAGGATAATTGGCCATTGCATTTTTGTCACCTCCAACTGGTTGCAAGGGTGTAGACTGTAAGCCATGATTCCGGATCTGTCTCCCCATCGTACTTGTCGATTCTAGTCGGCTTGAACCCGGCTGGCTAGTTGACTTGATGGAGATTGGTACCAAAAGCCAGAACACCATCGTCATCATCGTGGTGTCGTGGCAGAGTTCGATGCCGTGGGGGGGAGTCCGATGTCGTGGTGAAGTCCTACATCATGGAGATCCATCACGACGGTCTTCACAGTCATAGTGAATGCCAAAGTGATCCCGTTCGTCGTCATGCCGGCGTCGTTCTTCTTCTTCCCGCTCTCGATGATGATTGTTGAGGTCATCATGTAGATCGTGGCACATATGGTCTCGAGTATCGCCTCCAGTAGGATGCCGACTGGATCCGCCAGCTTATAATGGATGCCGACTGGCAATAGAACGCGAGGAATGCACTCGGGACCCGGAGGGATGATTTCCGTTGTAGGCTCCTCTTGTTGCTGGACTGCTGCCACTATCACCATAGCTTTGATCTTGGCAATTCTTGGGGTAGCGAAGTGATTTTCATCCAGCATAGGTTGTAAGGTATCTAGGAGGGCCGTAGCAGCTATGATATTCTACTGCAGTGTGACGAAGACAAAGTGCTCTCCCATCTGAATTTGCAGGATATTCTCATGAATTTCACGACCTTTGTGACACAGTTCTCGTTTACATCTGTCTTGCTCCTCATGCAGTCGGCACTCTTCACGCAGTGAGCGTTCCTCCTCCTCTTCTTGCTTCCGACTGGCATCCTCCTCTGTGGTTGCTGCAGCTACTAGAGTGGTTGGTTTTGATGCCATGAGCACTTCCCAGGGTGGGGGAAAACTTCCAGTGCTGCTCTCCGATCCAGAATCCGAGTCGGAGAGGCAGATGGAGGAGTTGATGACGCCAACCGTCCTAGATCAAAATCCTGATGAGCCGCTCGTTGGGTGGTGACTGCCACCGTATTCCTCAATCCGAGTAGGATTCGGTGTGCGGTGACGTTGCTATCCCTATCCGATCAATCTGTGACCGATTCGGAGAGGATTAGGTCGCCAAAGTTGTCGACGATGAAGTCCAGGCTCCCAAGCAAAGAAGTTGGCTGGGAGTGAGGGATCTAACGGGAATTCTGGCGAATAAGGCCATCTAACTCGGCAAAGTAGATCCTGGCTCTTTCCCCACCTGGTGCACCAACTGTCCATGGTTGTTATCGGTAATAATGAAACTAGGGCTATATGCAAGGACCTAGAGCTTGATGGTGACACAAGGCAAGGAGATTTAGACATGTTCAGGCCCTCGTCGAGAGGTATTACCCTACTCCTGTTTGTCGGATTGGGATCCGCCGGATGTATTGCTCTCTTGACTTGCGTCGACGTGGATTGTGTTGTTGTGTATGTTGGTTGTCCATTGCTGGGATCCCTGCTTCCCCTTATATACCTTGAGGAGAAGGGTTACATGTTTGGCAACCCAGCGGAGTACGACTTGATTCCCTATTCTATTTATAGTAAGTCACATAAGGGTGTACATATGGGACTCTATCTCGTGTCTTGAAAGGCACGTCCTCATGTCCAGGTTCTACTCATCTCTAACTTCACGGTTCAATCTACCTTCTGTCTAAGCAGTCGGATAAGCCTTCTATGATGATACCTGGGGCCCATATCCTCCACAGGCAGTGTGTTCTTAAGTTGAGCAACTTTTCTAAGAATGAACAATTGTTTCCTTGCATAATTTGACAGCTCTTTAAATCTTTCCTGGTGCAGTAAGACAATGGATAAATATGTGTAGGGGACTTGGGGTATTTGAGTACAATATGCATGCCCTGGAGTTTGAGCATGAAACTTCATGAAATTGTAAATATGTTGTCCTGGAGTTGCAGCTCTGAAAGATTTGTCCTTTTTTTTTTGCCCGTAAAGATCTGTCATGTTCTTGGTGCAATATATATCTATACAATTTTTAGCTTCTTGTTTAGGGAAAAAATATGTTAAATTCGTTATACCATCTTCCTTGCCTGTAACGTAGTAGTCACTGATTCACTGCACATTGAAGGTCTCACCTGTGTTTCTGTTCTTCAGTTTTTTAAACATTGTGATATTTTTTGTTGTTGATAATATGCAGGTGCACAATAGTTCGCCACTGTACGTATTTCCAACAACATAAAAACTAGGCTGGCCGCAGTTCATTCATGTAATCTGTAATATAGACAAATATAGACCATTTTGATCTGCTTGTTTTATCTTCAGTGTGTAATCAATCAGTACAAGTTTTACATCATGGTAGAATTGCCCAACAGCACACTGGCTTTGTACAATGTATGGTTCCTCCGTATGGATGAAAGCTGGAAGAACATGAATGCTATTGCTACTTAATACAAATAAAGCATGACTCTATCAGAAACTGCTTGCATTATGTACAAGGTCATGTATCCTTTCCTGCTTAGTTACAGTATTTTGGTCTCCTATGATGCTACTACTAGAATTACTTCCTTTCTGATGTATGTACACCAGTGCTTCTGTTGATATACAGATTATAGCATTACAGCAGGCCATGCGCCTGCCTGGCACCGGTGTCTGCAAATGAGGTTATGGCACCGTGGATACCACCATGAATCAGGAACCTTACTTCCACCTCTTTGCATTTTTCAGCGATTTCGATTTTTGCTTGCTTTGCTGGAATGCCTGCATCTTCTGCTTCTTTCTGGCAATTTTCTCTGCCTGCAATGCAGTTTTGAAAAAACGAATTGTCACTTCGTCAATTAGACAAATAAACCTTTCACAATTTATGGTCGTTTTGTACCCAAGTTTGTGCTGTGAACAGATAGTAGAGATATTCACCTTTGACATTTTTGACTTGGCTTTTACTTTGGGGGCTTTCTCCTCAAGCTCTTCCTCACGTGCAAGTTCCCTCTCTCTGGCCTCGAAAGATTCCTTTTCAAGGTAATACTGTCAAACAAAAGAAGATTACTCTGTTTATGAATCTGGTAGGATCTATATCTTGATTTATACCATTAGTATTGTTGAAGTTGCTGAGATCGTTATGACCTATATCTTGCTAAGCTATATCTTTCATTGAGCACTACTTTGGCATGTGATGAGCTAAGAATTTTCAGAGAAGATGATGAAGCATTTAATTCGCATTACATGAAGAACAACTAGATTATGCTGCTATAACTATGGGAAATTATTAGAATCGAGAAAGAGTTAACCATATTTCACTCTCAATGCAGTAAATATGGGTTGCGAAGTAATATTAAGTAACTTAGACAATAGGAGAACTCACATTGTAATCTCCTTGATAGTCCTGAATAGTCTGATCTTTCACTTCAATAACTCTGTTAACAATTTGCTTTACGAAATAACGGTCATGAGAAACTGTTATAACAGTGCCTGTGTATCTGAAATTGGCCTCCTGTCATACACACAAAAGCATCTATTGTAACTAAAACCTAAACACAGAACTGATAGATCATAAAATATATTTAAAAAATGTTTTGCTAGGCAGGAGAATTGCATTCTTCTTCTTTCGAACATAAGAGAATTGCATCTAACCTCAAGCATTTCTTTTGATGGAATATCAAGGTGATTTGTTGGTTCATCCAAGATCAATAAAGTAGATGGAGTCACCAAAAACTTGCAAAAGGCAAGCCTCGCCTGGGCAAATAACAGATAAATAACGAAATTGGTGGAGTAAATATGCTCAAATCATGCAACACTACATCATACGAACAAAGAAATGCACTGACAAATGTGCATTACCTTCTCTCCACCACTTAAGAATTGAACCTTTCTATCCAACATATCATCCCTGAAGTTGCAACCGACCAAGGAGACCTTTGATATCCATCAATTTTCCAATCCTCTCTGCAGCGTTCTGCTACAGTATCCAGCACAGTTTTCTCCAAATCAAGAGCTTCAGCCTGGTAAAAATCATATACATGAATCTAATCAGGAAAAAACAATTTTAACTACTGAAATAATGAAAAACTGATGGTGCATTGCAATTAATCAATAGGATTACAAACCGCTATGACCAGATAGCTAGATCAGTGTAAATTGTATGATATATTATATTACTATCATACTAACACCATAGTGAAGAAAAGGTCAAAACTCAAAAGGATATCCATTTCAGGATCTGGCGTACCTTGATTCTGCTCCAAAATAATTAGGCAACACATTATGCTCCCCAAGAAGTACTTCGCCTCCTTGTGGCTTCTCCATCCCCAAAATAAGCTTAAGTAAAGTGCTTTTCCCACATCCATTGGGCCAATTATGGCTATCTTTTCACCTCTCTCGACTATTAGATTTGCATTGTTGAACAATTTCTGGAGATAATACCAAAGAGAGAAGGAATTAAGGGGTACTGTTAATCAAAAGATGACTCTGAAACGGTTTCGAACAGAATAATACTGACCTTTTCCCCAAATCCAAATTCGAGATTCCTTATTGTTAACACGGTTCTACCACTTCTCCCACGCTCAGGAAATCTGATCTTCACTGCTTCCTTTGGAAAGGTTTCTCAATCAATCCTTCTTTTTCAAGCTTTTCCAATTTCTAGTGTTTGAAATTAGACAGTTAATAAACAGTGATGACAGATAGCTGAAATACTGATATCGAATGCAGTGATCTGAAGTTAGTGGCAAACATGCAATCCTAGTTTTTGTTATTCTGCTCACGTCGACGCACGCCCTGCGTTAACTCCGGCCCCAAGTCTATTTATAAGTTCCTTTGTCTGCTCAATCTCTTTCTGCTGCTTCTCCCATGCGGCATACTGAGTCTCCACCCAAATCGCCTTGGCCAAAACGTATTCCGAATAGTTTCCCCTGTACATTTTGGACACACCGAATTCAGTTTCCACTATCTTTGTACACAACTGATCCAGAAAAGCCCTGTCATGTGATATGATGACCATCGGCACGTCTTGCGTCTTAAGGTAGCTCTCCAGCCACTCATTAGTAGATCCAAATCGACATGATTTGTAGGCTCATCAAGCAGCAGCAAGTCAGGATCCTGCACATAATCAATTTAAAAATGTAAAGCATACACAAAAACAGAAAATCACAATTCAAATTGCCAATTGTTGTTTAAAACCAATTGTTGTAACAATTCAACAATCCAGACCCAATTCATCACCAATTGGCCCTAATACCATTCAATTTTCCTCCATCAACAATTCCACATGATTAATTATACCTCTCTACTGTTGCAACTTGCAACCATTACTTGGTACATGTAAAAAGCTCAAATTATTTTTTATCTGTACCTGAAGAAGTATCTTGCCTAGCGACATCCTCATCTGCCAGCCGCCGCTGAAGGAGGCGACGAGGCGGTCGGCGTCCTCGGCGCGAAACCCGAGCTTCCGGCATCAGCTTCTGGATCTTGACCTCGACCATGTCGAGGTCGACGTCCTGAGAGCGGCGTTGCAGCAGGTCGAGCTCGTCGAGGAGCCTCCCCATGAGGTCCATGTCCTCGGTGGCGCCCTCGAGCGCCGCCTGCACCTTCTCCAGCCGTGACTTCACCTCCATCTCCTCCTCGAACGCGGCGAGGAACTCCTCCCTGACGGTGCGGGAGGCGCACACCTCGAACTCCTGGCTGAGGAAGGCGATCCTCATGTTGTCCTTGGCCTTGACGACGTTGCCGCCGTCGGGTTCCTCGAGGCCCGCGATGATTGGCGGGGGAAAAAAAAAAAGCTGGGTCGTCTTGACCAGCGCCGTTGACGCCGACGAGCCCCACCTTCTCCCGCGCTGCTAGCCTCCCAAGAAACGTCCCTGAGCACGCGGTCACCCTGTGAGGACTTGGAGACGCTCCTCTCAGCCGCAACCGGAGGGGATGCTCGACGCGCCGCTGCTCGACCGTTTCTTCTTCCCCGAGGCGGCGGAGGGGTCGTCGGAGGTGGAGGTGGAGAGCAGGGAGGAGAGGTCATCTTCTTGGGTGGTGGTGGTGGTGGTGGTGGTAGAAGGAGAAGAGGTGGTGAGGCGGCAGTGGATAGGGGTGCGGCGGCGGCGGGAGGAGGGGAGGGATGAAGGGGAGGAGGGGACGAACGGGGAGGGGAGGCGGAGGGAGGAGCGGAGTAGCTTGGAGGAGAGGAGCTCCATGGGTGCCGCCATGGATGGAGCTCGCTCACTCTCCCTCTAGGCCTCGCGTTTGGGGGTTTGGGTGGAGGGGAGAGTGGCCACACCACACAAACCCAATGGGAGGGAGGGAAGGAGGGAAGTGTATGGGTGAGAGAGAAGGAAGAGATGGAGTTTTAATAGTTAAAAAAAAACAAATTGGGTGGATTTTTTGGGGAGAAGAAGTGAGAAAGGGCTTAACTTTCATTTTTTTTCACCTTGAAAAAGACTTTTATTTCTTTTTGTTTTGATTTTATTCACATTATCACATATGGCACTTTGTGTTGTAGTGGAAAGTCCTATTTTCTGTGTAAAAGATAGAAGAGGTGGAGATGGTTTTATAGCTTTTTTGTGGTTTATTTTGGTCTGAATATTCCATGACGTATGGTATAATTTTTCGAGTTGATTGTTATTTTTACATGCGTCATGTATTAAATGTGTGTAATGTTTTCTTTTGTTGAATTGCTTTCTCCCATTTCTTTTGTTTCCATTGTCCTATCGGTCGAAATAATGTACATCCATCCCTTTTTATTTTTTTAGGTTCACTATTATTTTGATGTTATTGGCATGGAATTTTGATATAATACATCGGAAGAATTTTGTTCACAAAAGTTAGTAGCACGATATTTTGAGGATAAGTTGGTGTTACATTGCACCTTAAAATTATACTTCCTTTATCTTAAAATATAACTATTTATGTTCTTTTTGAAGAAATTAAGGTCGAGCTAAGAAATAATTATGGTTGGTCGAAATAAGAAAATAGGTGAAAAAATTAAATGAGAAATAGTTGTGATTGGTTAAGATGTTAAAGTAGATAGAGTAGGAGCTATATTGTAAAATAAATTTAAATGCTAGAAGTACTAACACAAATTTAAATACTAGAAGTAATCATATTTGAGACAACGGAATAATATAGATGCTAAGAAATGATTATGGCTTGGAAGTCACAGAAGAGAAGGGTTCTATATTTAGCATATGAGAACAACCTTTAGTATATTGATGTCTATGTTTTTCTATTAACGTACACCCTTAATTTCATACATCCTTAATTTCATACTATTAGATGTTTGAGTTTTTTCTAAGCTAAATTTTTTTAAGTTTGATCATGTTTATAGAAAATTATAGCAACATCTACGATATAAAAAATAAACTATTAAAATATATTTAATGATGAATTTAATAAAACTAATTTAACGTCGTAGTTGCTAAAAACTCTGTTATCCTTAAGGGAGCGTAGAAAACTTGCAATAAATCCAACGCATCAGTTTGAATTCTACATTGTAGTCGATCGTCAATCGTTCATCGTGTCGGAACTTAAAGCCACAGAAACCACTACATGCAAAGCCCTCGTACGAGTGTACAACCACATTTCCCGATCTTTTTTTCTTTTTCCAACAACTTGATTATGGCACGGCATTCTAGAACAAGAAACGAACCGATTGTCTTGTTTGGAAGGAAAGAAAACGAGTTTCAATTTCGTAACATGAACGAAACCGGGTGGAATATTGGAGCATTTTCTTGTGGCCTAGGCTTAGCGGGAGGAAGACGACGACGCCATGGCCGGGCAGCGTCACCACCAACCAAGCTGCAGGGCGGGACCGAGCGTGTGGCCCTCCACGGAATCGTGAGAGCCCTCGCGGCCACACACGTGTCACGCTGGGGATAAATCTCCCAGCTTGCCATCAGTGCTTGTTCCTGCTCCCTAAAAAAAATTCAGTGAAAACCATGAGCTGCCTGCACAAAGAGAGTTAGCATAAATTAGAAAATCAGCGCGTCTGTTTGTACGCCTGCTGCTTACAGCCCGCATATATAACACGAGCTCCTTTCAAACACGGTATTATCGCTGTGTTTAGTTAGTTCTTGTAAAATTTCTCTAAAATTGTACATTCAAAAGTACGTTTTAATTATGTTTTTGAAAGGATGATTAAATCAATGTCCTGATACGTGGACTTATTGAAACTTGATGATTGGGTGAAGAAGGTATTAAAATATATATATTTTTTACTCCCTTCATCTTAAAATATAAGGCATACTTATTTTAAAGAAAATCAACCTTTGTAACTTCCGACTAATAATTAAAATAACAATATATAATGTTTAATGCCACATATGTCATATCATTAGCTAGATTAATGTTTGAAATTAATTTCATATGATGTTAATTTTGTAATTGTTGATGATATATTATATAAGAAATTAATTGTCAAAGTTCTGCATGGGAGACATTGTGAAAAACTTATGTCTTACATTTTTGGGACGGAGGGAGTAATTAGCAAGAAATACATATCTAATAGAAATGAGAATTGGAATTATAAACTTTGATCCTGTTTTTATAATTGAATTAAATGTATACTTATTGTTTATATTATTTAATTTCTCAAACTACCTTTTACTTTTTATAAATATAATACTTTGACGTAGCACTTAACTTAAATTTTAACATGTATCATATCGTATGAGAAGATTTCCATCTATTAGCGTAATTCATCATTACGTAAAATCCAAAAGTTCTGTTATTTTCACCATCCTCTCTTCGCTTTTCATCCTTTAATTTTCCTTTTCATTTGATTGGGTGCAATCGTTACTTACATTGCAACTTAAGGAGACCGGGCGACAATCCTTTTACAGTCTATTTTACTAATAACTTCTCAGAATGAACGCACTTGGTGTTTAGTTCAAGGGTTTCAATGGACCACAAATTGTTTTGCATTTGATTCTTTTTTTTTAGCCCCTACACTATTGTGGTTAGGGCGTTGAAACTCTTGTGGCAAAAAAACTCAAAGCTAATTACGCCCGTTAGCAAGAGCTTATATCATTGGTCTATTTTTTTCGTTGTCATGAGCACGTTTTTCGAACTGCTAAACGGTGTATTTTTTATAAAAATTTTATATATGAAAGTATCTTAAAAAATCAAATAGATTCATTTTTTAAGTTTTTAATAGTTAATACTTAATTAATCATATGTTAATAACATTTTTCATTTTACGTACGACTTATAAACCAGGACAATAAGTCAATTCAAACACTACCTTAATCTCATGCTAAACCCAGCCCATACACGTTGCCTTTTCCTTTTCCTAGGGACCTTGTCGATGGACTCCCTCAACCACATCTAGCACTTGAGTACGTCCCCTTGCCTTGTAGAAATCGCTTAATCACCAGCCGTTTTGAAGGAGTGAAAAGAAAAAAGAACAGCGACCCATCTCATTCCCAATCGAAATTGTTGGTAAATTGTTGCACCACGTGGACCAATCGAAATCCGGCAGAAGTGCTGGCTTTAGAATAGTTGGGATAGATGTGTCAAATTTAAACTACTGTTTTCGAAGATTTCTAGCTTCAAACATTTAAAATTTGATGTTGTACGTGCTATTTCTGATACGGTGGATTGCAAGATAAGTAGTATTCTGTACAAAAATCACACGTCAGAACCTGAGGCAAATTTTGCTAGTACATCATCTCATATTTGTGATTAGCAACGATAAATTGTCTGCTGTGTGTGTCATCTGGAAGAGCTGTTACAGTGCAATGTTTCGTTCAGTCAAGAATTGTGGACTATTGGTTAAGTCAGAGTTTTGTATTTGGTAATCACACTCCCAGTGAATAGAAAAGGATTAGAGAGGGTTGTGAAGTCAGAGTTTTGCTTAAGATATAATAACAAGAACTCCCAATAAATCATAAGAAAAGATTAAATTGTGATTTGTGAGGTAGCAATGAAAAATTAAAAACACCAGGGCTTATGCATAACCAGGATTTGGTACAAAACTAATCATAATAGAGTTAAATTCAAGCCTAAGGGATAGTTTGAAGGTGAAAGAAAAGAGAAGAGAAAGAAGATCACGTAAAATAAGATAAGCCATTAATGTATAATTAATTAAGTATTAATTATTTTAAATTTGAAAAATAGATTAATATAATTTTTAAAGCAACTTTTATATAAAATTTTTTTTATAAAAAACACACCGTTTAATAGTTCGGAAACGTACTCATGAGAAACAGAGAAGTTTTTTTTTCTCTTCTGTTGATTCAAACTCCTAAGTATTTGATTGAATTAATACTCTGGACAGAAACGAGGGGGATGTAAGGCAACTCCAGGAGAAGTTGAGGGTATAACTGAAAAGGACCTAGTTGTAATAAAAGTGAACAGGGAAGGGTGCAGGGGCATATCTGTAAGGAAAACAATATACGCAGGGATCAGCACGTGAATCCCAAAAAAAATGTTAGTTTCTGGGTCTACCAGCAAATGGAGATTGAGGGTGCAACTGATGAAAAAGAAAATGCGGAAAAGGACCCAGCTGTAAGTAAGTGGAATAAGCAGGGGCGTGAAGAGAAGGGCACAGGGGCATATCTGCAAGGAAAACCATGGGCTCCAGGGATCTAGACAGAATTCGCAAAAAGTTTTGGACCATTTCTCGATTTGTGCGTGTCATCGTTGCTAATCTGACATCCGAATATACATCAACGCTGTCGCTCGCGGACTTGTAACCTGTGGTACTAAACTCGGGTCCCCGAAGCGCTCCGCAGCCCACCGATCCCCATCCGACGGACACGAGCGCCCAGGGCCACCCCGCGCGGTAGGACACGTTTGTGGGCCGTATTCTCCGGTGCGGCCCAAACAAGCAGAGAGCCAACTAGGTTTCTCTCGCTTGCAGCCTGTAGCGGAAGCCTGAGCCCCATCGTCCATCCAGGAATTTTTTTATTTTTATATTTATTTAATTAAAGATTTACAAAACTACATTTTCATTTCAAACAATTACAGAAATATACTCCCACCGCCCTCTAGGAGGGCGATATCTCTGAAATCGCCCTCCCAGAGGGCGATATGATGACGTGGCTGACAGCCGTTGGCCGGCGGCCCACGGCCGTCAGCCATTTTGCAGGCGGCCCCCCCGGCCACACAAAAACCGCCCTCTGAGAGGGCGGCAAGGGGGCCGCCTGTAAAAATTCGGCCATTTTACAGGCGGCCCCCTTGCCGCCCTCTCAGAGGGCGGTTTTTGTGTGGCCAGGGGGCCGCTTGCAAAATGGCCGTTTCACAGTATATAGTCCGAACCGGATTCGGATGGTCCGGACTGTACAGAATGGCCGTTTCACAGTACAAATTGTTGTAACACGCGCTACGTACCTTAAAACAGTCATAACTTTTGCATACGGTCTCGGAATCGGGCAAATAAGTACTTTGCGGATATCTACAAAAAATTTTACATCCGCTTCTCCCCCACTTCGTTGGGTTTGTCCGAAAAATTTTTGCGAAATTCGGCTGGGAAGATTGAGTTTTCGAGGTCCGAAGTTTCAGCACGCTTTTTAAAGCACCCTCACAATTTTCTACAGGCCACATCTTACATCGGTTTGAGTTGCACCTTTACGAGGTTTTGCTATTTTCGAGTTTCTAGTTGAGAAAAAAATATCAAAAAAAGAAAAATAAATAAAGTGGCTATTTTGCAGACGGCCCCCTGGCTACCAAAAAACCGCCCTCTTAGAGGGCGGTTTTTGTGTGGCCGGGGGGGCCGTCAGCCACGTCATCATATCACCCTCTGGGAGGGCGATTTCAGAGATATCGCCCTCCCAGAGGGCGGCGGGAGTATATTTCTGTAATTGTTTGAAATGAAAATGTAGTTTTGTAAATCTTTAATTAAATAAATATAAAAATAAAAAAATTCTCCATCCAGACCGTTCACGCCCTGATCTCCAGTTAAGATCTGAATAGGCCTATTCTGTTGATGGGTCCAGCACGCATGGGCTTCTTTATCTTCTCACGGAACAACATTATAATTTGGTTCGATATCTTTGGAAAAAATCTATTTTGTGTCCTTTAAATATGGGCCGAGTTTGATTCGCGTCCTTAGAGGCTCCTTCAATTGTTTAAACCAGATCAATTTACACGATTTTGAGGGTGGTTTTGTCCTAAGTGTCACCTACGTGACGCTTTGACCTGCTCTTTTATATGACATGGTATCTACGTGACGTTTACGTAGCATTTCAGTCAGCAAAAATAAAAAAAATAAAAAGATATGGGTCACATGTAAGTCTCTCTTGGAAAAAAAATAGACCCCGCCAGAGCACACCGCGGCCGGGGCCTCTGTCTCCACCGACCTGGCTACTTCATCATGGCCGCCACCCCGCGGACCTCGCCGTCTGCCACCGGTCATGGAGCCCCTGCCCCCTGCCCTTTGGCCTGCCTCCTGCTCTCTCTACTCAAGTGGCCTCTACGGTGCTCTAGGGATGCCGAGGAAGACCTGCAGTAGGACGAGGGCCAAGAAGGGAGAGAAGAGGGGAGGGAGACAATGACATGTGGGTCATATAGACTTCTTTACTTTTTTTACTGGAATGCCATGTAAACACCACGTAGACGTCACATCACCTAAAAGACCGCATTAACATGCCACATAGATGCCACATCAGCCTAAATCACCCACAATACTGCCGTGGGACTTTATTTGCACCGGTTTTAGAAGTTAGGGGACGACTTGTATCCGGTTTTGCGATTAAGAAACATGATTGAAACTTGACCCATAATTGAGGAATGTAAAGTGGACTTTTTCCATCATTTTTCGATTCCCCCGAGAGCTAAACAAATAGAGGACCAATCACCCCACAAGGGCGTGCTAGTTGGATAGGGATTCAATCGAAATTGTTTTTAAGGAGGATGAAATTGAAGAACAGCCTAGTCCTTAATCCGAAAACGTTTTCTCGGTAGGGAATTAGATCCAATTGTGATGGTGAACTTTTTGAGTGTATATTAAAGGGAAATTAGTGGTGGCAGAGCTTTGTCGTGCACCTCTCTGAGATATAAGGACCGTCATGCTCGTCCACTTACTTGATAAACGACTCGATGCATTTTCTCTTCCTTGTTGCTAAGACTGAGACAACTACAGGAAAACCAGAAACGAGGACTCTCCCCTTTTTCCACCAGACTTTTTGATCTTAAACTTAAGAATGCTGGTTTTAAGAACAAGTGATTGCCCTTCTCCGACCCTTACTGCCCAAGAAAGAAAAACTCAAGACTCTAGTAAAGGCACACGGGGTGACTGTCAGAATGCTTGGCCTCCTGCACCAGAAGCGACACATGAAGGGTGAGCTTCTAGCGGTTAGCTTAACGTTAGTAAGCATTTTGGGCTAGAAGGAGGCAAGAAAATGAAGGGACGCATGAAGGGCCAACTACAAAAAAACAAAGCATTGTAAACTTGACAAGTGACTCTTTCGGCCCTCTCGGATCATTTGGGACTTTCGAATTGGAAGGAATTCTGATAAATGTACGAAACAAATCCAATTTGTAAGAAAATTTTTTGGATTTTTACTTATCACGCAAATTTTTTTTTTGCTAAAATGGAACAAGGCTTTCTTTCTAAAGGAAAAAAGATGCTAATTTTGATTAATATCAGGAGATCGATCAAAAAGGTAGAGGAGGTAGGATGGGCAGATGGTCAGATCTAGTATGGATCGTACGTGGACGATAGTTGGAGTCGACGGCTCTCCTAGGTTTCCCTCATCTGGGATCCCTGGGGAAGAGGATCAAGTTGACCCTTGCTCAACCTTAATGGAATTCGGAATGGGACTTTTGCATTTCCCTCCTGCGACACTTTGTTTAGGGGATGGTTGATTGCAGGGGCGATCCCAGAAATGGGCCAAGGACTAGGCCGCCCCATTGCAAAATTGGCCCAACAATTGTTTATATGGTGAAAAATCGAAATGTGTAATGGGCCTTTAGTCCTAGGCCCTAGACCATGGCCTAGGTTGCCTAGGGCCTAGGTCCACCCCTGGTTGATTGCTTTTTGATTCTTTAAATCTAGCCTCAATATTTTGGAAGGGTAGGGTTATCTCTTCCCTTTTCATGCCTTTGATTCATCCTAGATTGTGTTGATGTGCACATGAACAAAAGTGCACATTCCTAGCTAGTTAGAATTCACTGATCTGCCGATACCAGTGTATGCCCCATTTCATAGGCCAGCGAGCTTGGCACCGTAGCCCCAAAAATTCCTTTCTTTCTTTTTTGTTCAGAATTGAACAAACAAAATGGGGAAGAAAACATCTTCCCCCACGAATCTATTCTTACAAGACGAGCTTTGGCAATGGCAATAGATAGGATTGCACGGCAAAAGGCTATGCCGTAAAGATAGCTATTAAATCTCCATTCCCCTCCCTAATCCTTGAAATTCGAACTGTCCGCTAGCTCCTCCTTTGTTTGGATTATAGCCCTTCCTTGGGGATTTTCTATTCTAAGTAAATCTTTCCTGTTTCAAATGCTAATATTTCTTTGTCGGCAGAAAGTAAAAAATCATCTTTTTCCGGTACTCCTTACTCTTTTCTCCCGTCGTCCCTACTTTCACTTCTACAAAACAAAACAAGAAAGTGGCTTTTTCTATAAGAAAATGAATATGCTTTATGATGGCCATTTTGGTCTGCGCTCGTTTTTCTACTATTTCTATCGTGTTTCATGCTAGATCGATTCTGTACTTTCTATTAGGTTTTCATTATCATCTTAATCAGCATTCTTCACTATACATGGGTGGAAACAAGTGTATTAGGTTGCGGAGCTAGCACTGAATCAAAGTGCTGCCCATGTTAAATGCATCTTGAATAGAGAAGTGCTTATAAGAAAATAAATGCCATCTATCAGGCTAAGTAATTAAGTCAGGAACTTATCCCAGGCCAATTAGATGGGAAAAGGGCCATACTACAAGCGCCAGAAAGGTCCTGACTTTCATCTCTTTGAGGCTTTAAACATATATTAAAGGGACACATTAATAAGTGTGTTTGTTCTCGTGTGTCCGTATGTGTCTTTTGTGTAATAGTGAAAGAACATTTTGTTTGGTCTGTGTTTTGCTTTCGCAATGGTGTAGGGATAAGAAGCATTGTGCTTGTTGATGATCAATAAAATGGTTAATTGCTAATGATAACAAACATGTACACGTTGATGGCTCCTATATATGGTCTTTTCTAGTAACGCTTCACGTAGTGGCAGATTGACCAGGGGCGGAGCTAGTCCTGTTCATCAGGGTCAGTCGATCCCGATGAAATTCGAAAACCCTCTGTAGATTGTTTTATGGTTTACCGTGCTATGTAATTAATAGAGGGCGCCTGATATTTGTCTAAAAATCGGATGCCCGATGCGTAGATCTGTCCATTAAATTGTGGTTGACCGAATAAGTGTGTAGGCCTTTGCATAGTAGCAGTGCCTGTCACCAGCAGGAAGAAGTACAAGACAATTACATGTGATACTACGCTATAGGAGCGACTTTGGCAGTTGAGCCTGGTTTTGAGCTTCTAGCTAGTCCACCTATTTGATACCGTTCCATAAAAATCTTATACTCCTTCTGTTTCATATTATATTACAGGTTATTTTAGGTTTATCTTAAGACAGATTTATCTATCTTTAACCGAATTTATAAAAAATACATTAACATCAACAAATAACGAATATATATACTATCAAGACATATTCTATCTTGAATTCGACAAAACTAATTTAATAACGTAGATATTAGAGCATTTTTCCGTAAACTCAATCAAGATTATAAAAGTTTGACTTATATACAAAACTAACATTAATAATATGAAACGGAGGTAGTGCAAAAGTGTGTTTACCATGAATCTCCTCTCTCTATTTTTTAATTCTCACTTCCCACCTGAGTTAGTGTTTTCTTGTGCTTTGCATTGCTATCATATCTTATTCGAGAAGCCGATGTTTAGAGGAAAGCTAGTTCACTATCTTCCCTCCCTCCTCTTGTCACTTTCGTCCACACTATATTGTCATCCACCTTACCCAGGAGAGGCTTGGGTTTGGTTAGCTTTTTATCAAACTTTCTTCGAAATTATTTTTTATGATTTATTATATTGTTTTTATCGTTTGAGACTATTTTCGTTAACAAGTTGAGCTGAGCTAGGTTAAAAATGACTTTCGTTTAAAATTAAATATTTTCTTCAAAAAAATAGATCAATTAGAATAATTTTAAACTAATTCACAGAGCCAGCTAACGATTTTTTTTCACCCGTGGGTGGGACCAGGACGGCCGAGTAGTCCGAAGCGGCCGGAAAGGAGGTGCCAATATTATATTTGTAACATGCAAAGGAAGTTCCTGATGCACGTCGCCTTGAGTCATCGCCATAATCTGGTTGCATTTGCACTTTTGAACCATAAAAATTCATATCTTTGAAGACACTAGAACAACATGTGTAGATAGTCTTAAAAAGTACTTTAATAGAATCAAATATTTCTTTTATTTATGGTATATATTATAATAGAAAAACATGGTCAAATATATGTTTTTTCCAAAACATCAAGAATTATAAAACCGAAGAATTATGAAACCGAAGAGAGTATTTAATTTGGGATGGGTCCAGGCGGCTGCCTTTAGCCGATGTCTCTTTCGTCAAAAAGAGAAGCGCAAGCTATAGGCTCAAGACATTAATAATAGTACAAAAGTTTGTTTTTAGGCAGGAAACCTAACAGAGCACAGTGGCCTGGCCCACATTCTGTTGTTGACTCCGTACAAGATTAGAAGTACGTCATTAGAAAATGTGTTTTTTCCCACCAACAGCAACTTTATAGTCCTAGAAATTCTATTAAGATCGTAATCGTATGTGTGTAATGCTTATGTGCACCAGAACTTAACCAAGCAGAGTCCAGAGATTTAAACGAGGAATATGAGAGTCAAACAGACCGACTTTTTTTTACAGTGAAGGTGGTTTACATTTTCTATCTCTGCCATCGTGCAGACAACCAATAAATTTAAAATGAAAGGATGAACGTTGTACTGGACCATGCTTTGCAATTTCGGTCGCCTGGGCACAATTTTTTTTTCTCTCAAAAACTTCCTTTTAAAAATTTTGATAAAAATGTTCAAATTTCAAAAATTCGTCCCGAAATTTCTGAAAAATCTCGATTTTTGGATATTCTGGTACCCGACAGAAAAGTGCAAAACGAAATAGAAAACCCTTGGAAGAACCCCACCTTCCTCTTAACGAATAGAAATAAAAAATTTTCTATAACGAAAGTAGACGAGACGAGACCGACCTAACGACCTTGTTTTGTTTTAAGGATTTATTCGTGTACTAGGTCAGTCGTGAGGTCACCTAACAACCTAGCCGACCAAACTACAGTACATCGATCGGAGCCTTGCTATTTGCTATTGAACCACTGCACGTATCATTCCAATTAATGTGAGGCCACCTTTTTGAGAGACTATAAAATAGTATACCATTGAAATGGTATATATCTGATACCTACTTATTAGATCTAATACCCATATATGTCAAGCATAGTAGGTAGGTATCAGGCCTATATCATTATATGTGTATAGATTTATAGCCAATCCTTTATATTTAAGCACGAAGAGAGTAGTCACTAACATGAGAACATCATATCATTAAATGCCACTACATGAATAATAATGTATAAGAGTCTCTACCATATTCTTACGATGTGTTTGAGATAATAATGCTTCGTGAACTGCTAGACGGTATGTTTCGTAAAAAAAATTATATATAAAAGTTTCTTAAAAATCAAATAAATCCATTTTTCAAGTTTACAATAGTTAATACTTAATTAATCATACGCTAATGACTCACTCCATTTTGTGTCAATCATAAGCAGCCAAAAAGTCTTCTTGAATGTGCTTTCAAATAAGGTCAGCTTAGCTTATCAACGGCACCTAGAACGAGACAAGTCATTAGCGTTTAAAATAATTAAGTATTAACTATTACAAATAAAAAAAATGAATTTATTCGATTTTTAAAATAACTTCTATATAGAAATTTTTTATAAAAGACACCGTTTTTAAAAAAATATGCTCTCAAAAAACTAATAAGTAGCCCAACCATTCGGCTGATCCGAAGGCAAGCAAGCTTGGTGCAGTTTTATTAGTGAGAAGATTCTAGGACCGTAAAGCCATGCACATAAGGAAAAGAACAGTGCGTGAAAATTTTTATACGTACACTTGTACCATATGGAATTTTCGCAGGATCTCTTTTGCCCTTTTTTGCAGGATTTATTTGGAAACAACTCAATTTTCACATAGACCAAAGAAATTTTCCATGATACAGATATATACGCATGCAGCATATATATGCATATATCATGGTGGAAACTTCTCTTCTAGCTAGCTTGTTAGTGATAGCCTGACCACATTGAAAATATCAAGAGATTATCAATTATCATGATCAACCTAGGAGAGTATTTTGTGGCGCTTAGTGGACTGTCCCTTAATTAATTTGCTTAGTGGACTACTGTTTATTTCTGGTCTTCTGCACAAACCACTACTAATGGCCAATGGAAACCAAGCCGGTCAGTTTGCATGCTTTTCTCTTTTCTCTTTTCTTCTTTTCTTACATCTCCCAACAATATATATAGTGTAATGCATATGCGCCACATCCGAATGCATCGAACTTCCTGTACAGAAGAGAATAGGGTTTTCTTTGGAACAAAAGATTTGTGGAGGAGTGAAAAGAGGATTTATGAAGAAATTTTATAGGATCCAAATCCTATAAAAACATTTCTATTTGGTCATTTGCAACAAATAATTGAAGTTTTCAAAATCCTATGGAATTCATTTATAATGGCTCCATGCAAGGAGATTTTTTTAGAAAAAAGTAAGCATGAGATCTAACCTCTTGAAATTTTTTTTTAATTTTATCCAATTCCGGAGTTTTTCCTACAGCTTATCCAAGCAGCTATTCCTCTGTTGTTTTTCATGTGTTTTGTCATAATCATCTATTTTGCATATGTGTTCATACCAAAACCCTGTGTTTTTATATACCTTTTGCATTCATACGAAGGCGTCCTACATATTTCTCCTCTCCGAAATAAATTTAGAGATGACATTTTGGTTCGAAAAGTACTATATATTTTAAAAGAAAAGCAAACAATTAATAGTCGTATAAGGAGTATACTACTGTAGGTCGAGCAAATTTGTTGAAAATTCTCAAAATAACAAAAAGCAAATTTAAATCCTGTGTCTACCAACCATGTACAACAAACAAAATCTTAATGGTCGATATGCGCTTTGTGTCGCCAACAAAGTGCTTGAAAATGGCTTTAATTTGAATGAACAGCATGAAAATCTGTACATGCAAGTCGGCCAGAAACATAATGCTTGTTTGACAATTGGCATGCAGGTACCGGTGGAATGTGGGAAATGACGTACCAGTGCCAGTCAACGGAACGGAAACGAATGATAAAATGTTGAAGCAGATCGATATATTAATTATGATGATTATGTTGAAAATATAAGCATAAATAAATTTAATTTATTTCATAAATAAAACATACAACAATTAGATCAAATAACAAAATCATTTCATATGAATGTATACAATAAAACTATACTTAAATAGATCAAATACTTGGAGCATAACTAACACATATAGGTGGTTTTGTTCAGGAGATCAAATACTTGGAGCATGACTGATACATATCGGTGGAGCAGCACCACCTACCGCGCGTAATACAATAAAATAAATCTGTAAAAGGAAGCCATGTCTGCGTAAGCTAATTTTAGTAGATCATTAACGCGTATGTTATATGCACGCATCTTACTCTAATTCTCTTTCACACGTATTACTCAAACGACTAGAAGAGTAATCATCCTTTTAAGATGGTCTTTCTCTATTAGAATAAACAATATGGTACTAGAATTGGACTTTTAATATTTTTTAGCAATTATTCTTTGTATGGGCCGTAGCCCACGTAATAGTTCTAAAAGCTTATGCATGTAAACAATCACCATTGAGCCTTGACAGCTAAGTAATGATTAATATATTAGTAGACCCCGGGCGTCTATAAATAACATCGCTATATCTAGCCATCACCACGAGAGATCACCTACTAATCACAAGGATCTCGAGAAGCCAGTAACTACACCCGAGCAGATGGAGCACTCGCTAGCCGTGTGGGCTGCTAGCCTCCTTAGCAACATCAGCTCCCTTCCTGCAGCTCATGATCCCCTCCTGGCTCCCCCACTCTTTGCCTATGCTCTCCTCGTTATCGCTGCAGCCATCTTCTTCCTGGCAATCGTCCTCATCCACCTCAAGATCGTTCTCGAGGAGCTCACTACTGCTCTCGGAAGAATCGCCACTGTGACTGCGGTCGTCGCGCTCTCTCTCGCTGTCTATGTCGTCGCGTCCTTTGTTCGAGCCTAGATAAGCTCTTTTGAGGGGTTCCATCCTAGATATATACGTGTAGACTATAGAGTGGTAAGAGTTGGCCATGCGAGGCTCTACCATGTGACAGTAGAGGAAACCTAGGTGTCTGTTGAGTTGCTGCACCATGTATGAGCTGAGAGCCACCGGGTCAGAGTCGACGCATGCAGTCCATGTAGTCCAGTAAAAGAAGAGCGCGCGCTTGCAGAGTTGTAGTGGACGGCGTCGAGGATGGGCTTCCATGCTTCAACCTGCTGCTGCGTCCAGATGCCGGGGCTCTCCGGGTAGCCCTGCACGGTGGCGGAGATGCCGGTGAGGAGGCCATCGCTGGTGGCGCGCTGCGTGTAGTACAGCGCCGCATGCGGCTGCGGCACGTTGACGTAGGAGCGGCACCGCGGCATCGGCGCGAGCACCCTTCTGTCGATGTTTTACACCGGCAATAAATATATGGGGCTAGTCGGCGGATGTAAACTCGGTGGATTGCAAAGGAACACAGAGGGATTTTATACTGGTTCAGGCCCTCAATGTGAGGTAATACCCTACGTCCAGTTTGTATGTATTCCTTTGAGGATATACGGTGGTGGTTCTGATGAACTTATGTGCACCTTTGAGCTTATGAGTGCTCTTCTCGTGCTTGCCCTCATGGGGCGCCCTGCCTCCCCTTATATACTGGGGGACCGGGTTACAAGGTAGGAGTCCCCATCGGATTACGACTAGAAGATCTCCCCTTAGAGATATAACGCACCCGACTAGAACTGTATATTCCTTTCTATAGAAGGCGAAGTCTGCCGAATCTAGCTATATCTCTAATTACAAGGCTAGGCCCATCCTCTGTCCGAGTGGCCCATAGGCTTGTCATGAGGTACCCGGGGCCCATGGCACCCACAGTAGCCCCCGAGACCTTCATAGTTGAGTCACAGCTGATGCCGAGTGCTCATCCTCCACGGTGAAGTCTTCCCGAGTGTATTGCTCCCGAGTGCTCTTTGTCTGAGTGCTGCTTCTCCCGAGTCCTGCTTCATGTCAGCTGGCAGCGAGGCTATGAAGGGCTCCATGTAGATGTTGGAATAGTGTGCGCCGAATAGGCGCACCTATTAGGTGTAGCCCCCGACTTTGTGCTTAATTGTGAAAACAATTAAACATGAAGTCAAAGATCTTTAACCTTGTAGTCTTTCCCGAGTAGATTACTACTGGTACATGAAAGTCTTCGGTATCATGTCAACCGGAATATAATTTATAGTCTTGCCGAGCAGGGAACTACTCGTATGTAGGACTCTTCGACTTCATGTCAGTCGGAATGTGTGTCTATAGTCTTGCCGAGTAGGATGCTACTCGTATATGAGACTCTTCAGCATCATGTCAGCTGGAAAGAAGGGTTTATAGTCTTTCCCGAGTAGTATACTACTCGAAAATCAGACTCGTCGGCATCATGTCAGCCGGGATGATTATTTATAGTCTTTCCCAAGTAATATATTACTCGAAAATTAGACTCGTCAGCTTCATGTCAGCTGGAAAAGGGTTTATAGTCTTTCCCGAGTGGCGTCCCATTCGGAAGTTAGACTCTTCAGCTCGTCAGCTGGAAGATTGTTTATAGTCTTTCCCGAGTAGTGCACTACTCGAAGGTTAGACTCATCCGCGTCATGTCAGCGGGAATGAGAATTTTATAGTCTCTCCCGAGTAGTGTACTACTCGAAAGTTAGACTCATCCGCGTCATGTCAGCGGGAATGAGAATTTTATAGTCTCTCCCGAGTAGTGTACTACTCGAAAGTTAGACTCATCCGCGTCATGTCAGCGGGAATAATGCTGCTCATGGCAACTGGTGGCCACGCATGTAGGCCGAGTACCACTGTATGAAAAATAAATCCATTACGTCGTTAGGTGTACTCGAGAGAGATACCTGCATCTCCAATTTTAATGAAGACCAGCTTGTGATCCCTGTAAGGATGTATCCTCGAGACCTGGTGGATAAGACAGATACCCAAACATATATGTTTAGCAATAAGGCTCTCATGAAGCATATCTGTTTACCTCATCGGTTCCTGTGGGTAGCACCAGCGCTATAATTTCAACTCAGCCTGCGGGCGGCCCACATGGAGCATGCTACTGTAGGAACTCATGTCTTGGTGGCTATTACCAAGTAAGTCGGCCTGAACCAACCTACCCAGCATAGCTCTATAGAAGTAACATCCATCGCATGTCAGGATGAGTATGGCGGCGTTGGTAACCGCAATCAGCCAGAGGAATCCTCGTCTGCAAGTCTTTCCGACTTATGCTCCGGATGCATCTTGGTTGCCACAGACGCCTGAGTAGGTATATTGCAGAATCTGCTCGCTCTCCCCAGGTGTGACGCGGTGCATGGGAACTCCGGATGTGCTTTGACGACATAGGTCTTCTCTGACTTCGGTAAAGCCGGATAAGGTACCCGAACCTAGCATTAGCGTAGGATTCGGCTGGCGACCCTCATGGGGCGTACCCTACTTAGCCGAGTAGTACACAGCCCCGACTGGCGCCGGAGGCCGGTTATTAGCTCGCATGGAGCGTAGCCGAGGAAGATGACGTCCCGACTGGCGCAAGTACTCAGTAAGTAGCCCTCATGGAGCATCCCGAGTGTATTTTGGCAGACTTGTCCAGCCCCCGAGCGTAGGAGATAGGCTCGCAGCCCTGAGTTCCTGTCACGCATATCCGGAGCTGGGCCTGCAATATAAAAATATCGGATGAGTAGCATCTGATGATGGAAATAATCACCCGAATAAAATGTATTTTACAATGTATGTAAATACGTGTTCTTCCTCTTTTTGATATTAATTTCCTCGAGTAGTTGACCCCTTACGTTTAAGCACTCTGCCCGACTAGTCATAGCCCCCTAGCGTCGGGAGTTGGCTCATGGCTCTTTCCCAGGCACGCGTTTTGGGTGACTTGAGTTTGTCTTACATGGAGCAGAGTTTCACGGATCGAGATTTATGCTACTCGAGTACTTTTGTAATCATTTAAGAGCAAAAACGGAAAAAAGTAAATGCGCAGCTTGTACACCTATTAGGTGTAAGCGGCTGCAGCATTAGCAAGGCCGAGTGAGGAGATGTTTATCAGAAAGCGACTTAGCTGTTCGGTATTTGGGAGTGGGGATGCCATCCTCGTGTTTGAGCTTGTGAGCCCCCGAGCATGTCACTTGTTGTTCTGATAATCTTCAGTTGTTGAAGGTCGAAGGCGGTTGTGACCGACTGCCACAATGGAGCCGTCTGACTTGCGTTTGCGATTCCCAGCTTTAGTCGGGACCACGTCGTCGGTGTCGTCCCGCTTCTTCTGTCAGGGTGACTTGTTGTCATCGAGGGCCTCGGCAATAGCGTGGGCCGAGTCGGCGTACTTGTTTGCCATGTCGAATAGGGCCTTGACAGAGTTGGGAGGCTTCCGCGTGAATTTGTCGATGAACGAGGTGTCTTTGACTCCTTTTCGAAAGGCGGCGATGACGACCTCATCCTTGATGTTTGGGATCGAATTTTTCTTCTCAGAGAACCTCTTGATGAAGTCACGAAGAGACTCGTTGTTCCTTTGATGCAACTGATATAAGTCGTGCTCGGAAGGTGGCCTCTCGTACGTTCCCTGGAAGTTGGCGATGAAGCGTTCCCGGAGTTCTCCCCAGGAGCCGATTGATCGCTTTGGGAGTCCTGTTAGCCATGTCCTCGCTGAGTCGGCTAGAGCAACTGGGAGGTAGTTAGCCATGACTTTGTGATTTCCCCCAGCTGCTCGGATCGCCAGAGTGTAGACCGTGAGCCAGGACTCGGGATTAGTCTTGCCATCGTATTTGTTGATGCCTGTAGGCTTGAAACTTGACGGCCAGTCGACTTGTTGTAGCTCCTGAGTGAAGGCCGGTACTCCTTCATCTTCATGAGGACTCCGACCTCGACTACGGCGGCGAAACCGCTCGTAGTGGAGGCCGAATTGCTCGTTCTCGTCTTCCAGTTGGCGTTGCTCGTCTTCTTCTCGTTTGCGGCGCCGAGCATTAATGTCTTGCTGAAGGTCGCGCCGCAGTCGGTCTCGGAGGTCCTGGTTGTCCCGACGGTCGCTTCGACGTTGCCGGTTGTTGTGGTTGCCGAGTGACATCTGGCTTGACTCCGCGTGCTGCCGACTAGAGCCGGCCGCTCGACGTCGCTTTGAGGTGGATGAGACTGCCGCTGGGGAAGTTGACCGATTGGTCGGTATGAGGGTATCTCCCGACTGTTGGTGCTGCTGACATGCAGCAGCGGTAAGCATGGCTTTTATCCTTGCGATCGTCGGGGTGGCCTGGTGATCAGGCCCAAGTTGGACCGTGTCCAGTAGGGTTGCGGCGGCCACGATGTTCTGTTGTGGAGTAACGAAGACATCGTGGTCACCGACTCGGGTTTGGAGGGTTTGTTGCTGAGAGGTTCGCCCAGCCCTGCGTAGATCGTCGTTGCGGGCGTGTAGGCGTCTTGCTTCTTCCTCCTGTTGTTCTCGTAGTCGGCAGGCCTCCTCCTCTTGTTGTTCGCGTAGTCGGCGTGATTCCTGAGTAGGAGTAGAGCCTTTGGATGCCATGAAGATTTCTCGTGGCGGAGAGAAGCTTGCCGAGCTGGTATCCGACTTGGAGCCGGAATCCGACTGGGAGTCGTAGTCCGACTGAGAGTCGTAGTCGGAATAGTTGATGGGGGTGAGTGTAACTCCGACCTCCCTAGATCCGACCTCGAGCGGCTCGGGGCCGTATCCGAGTCGAACTCCAGGGGATCGGGTTTGCCGTGTCGGATGTAGATTGTAGATATCCACGGCGTCACCGAGTCCGAACGGAAAGTTGACGATCTCTTCCCTTCTCGGCCCGATCTCGGCCGGCTCAGAACCGAGTCCGAGTCGAACACTGGAAGGAAGAGTTGTCCCTAGACTCGGGCGTATTGGAGATCGCCGCAGCATGTCGTCGAAGATTGCCGCAGCGTCGTGTGGGCCGACTGGCGCGGAGTCAGCTGGTTCCTCGGCCGGTTGGATCGGGTCCGTGTCGGCCTGGGTGAGATTGCCGATCTGGTCGGCGACGAAGTCGAGGCTTCCGAATGCGATTGTATCTCCGGGGGAGAGTTTGCCGCCGACGACTTCGGTTGCTGGATCCATCGAGCTTGTAGATGTAGATCGCGCCGAAGCCCCTACCTGGCGCGCCAACTGTCGATGTTTTACACCGGCAATAAATATATGGGGCTAGTCGGCGGATGTAAACTCGGTGGATTGCAAAGGAACACAGAGGGATTTTATACTGGTTCAGGCCCTCAATGTGAGGTAATACCCTACGTCCAGTTTGTATGTATTCCTTTGAGGATATACGGTGGTGGTTCTGATGAACTTATGTGCACCTTTGAGCTTATGAGTGCTCTTCTCGTGCTTGCCCTCATGGGGCGCCCTGCCTCCCCTTATATACTGGGGGACCGGGTTACAAGGTAGGAGTCCCCATCGGATTACGACTAGAAGATCTCCCCTTAGAGATATAACGCACCCGACTAGGACTGTATATTCCTTTCTATAGAAGGCGAAGTCTGCCGAATCTAGCTATATCTCTAATTACAAGGCTAGGCCCATCCTCTGTCCGAGTGGCCCATAGGCTTGTCATGAGGTACCCGGGGCCCATGGCACCCACACCTTCTCCGCCTGGCGTGCCATCGGATTAGTTGCTTGTTTCTTGTGTGATCTACTGATCCCTCGCCGCGATTGCAAATTTGGGATATGCTCTGCGAGTGCTAGCTCACTCTGTTCTACTCTGCTCTGCTTCACTCTTGTCTTTTGCCCTGACTCTAACGGTGCAGGGGTTTCACCCGTGGCGGCTTGCCAGGAATGTGCGCATTCAATTTCGTCAGATTTTGACCTCCGTTACCATCTCCGTCATCGTCCGCGTGGTCCGCAGGAAAGGTTCTCCTTTCCCGGGAGAAAGGCACATTTGCTTATATGCATGAGGTCGTGTTTTGTTCGCGTGCTGTATAGGATGCGTGGTTCTAAATGGAGGTGGAAACATCGGCTCGTGAAAGCTTCATAGAAGGGAGACTTGACTTGGCTCGGCTTGATAGAGGAAATAAATTAAAAGCGAGATTTGACTTGGCTCGTTGATCTCGAGCTGGCTTATGAGTCTGGCAATAAATAAATCTTAGAAGAAATGTGCAACAGTTTAATATATAGAAATAAGCAATGAAATCATATTTTTTCTTCTTCAATAATTCATCATGACATATAATAAATAAACTCTACAGCTATCAAAGTTATCATTTTTAACAAATAAACAATCCAACAAAAATGCAAAAGTACTCGACATGATAATATGAGGCTATGTATGCGAGCTAAATGAGTGGCTTACGAGGAAGGTCGGGCTCGGCTTGTTTCGGAAACAAGCTGGGAAGAGACTCAGGCTTGACTCGTTTGGCTTTCAAGCCAAACCGAGCCCAAAACTAAGCTCACGAGCCCGAGTTTTTTATCCAGCCATCCATCAAAGCACCAGCTGTTTGGTGCGGCCGGTGCCAATCAGCAAGGGTAAGAGATGCACCAAGCCATTAAGTTTTTTTAAGGTATAGATTCTAGTATTCTGCCTCGTAGTTTACTTGCAGAGATTTTTGTTTGTAATCTTTGAAGAGATAAAAAAGAGATATACCCCTCCGTTCAACAGCATAAGTATTTATAAATTATTTTAGTAGGGATTAAAGTTGGGAAGAAAAAATTTTAGTGTCCCTCATTAAATAAAGGATTAATGAGAGGGAGAGGATAGCTGGAGGGAATATGGTAAGAAACTTGAATGAAGGTGATTGGTGGGATAACTAGTAGCGTAGAAATACTTATATTCTTAGATAAAATTTAAACATTTTAAATGCTCATTTTATTGGACAGAAAGAGTAGTATTTTTCATTGTATATTTTTTATATTTTTCAAATATTGAAATTTTAGATGACAGGGGAGGGTAAGAGTTGAGTCCTTTATGAAGGCGTTTGTTTTGGAGTGCTCTTATGAATTTGTGTTCTTGTTTGGCTGTTCGTGAGTTATTGCAAGGTAGTATAATATATTCATGTCTATCTCATTTTTTTCTTTTTAGATTGTGTGCATCTTAGTAGATTCAAAAGCCAGATGTAATCTTATTTCTTCATTAAATTCTCCCATTATCTAAAAATAATCTCAAAAAAATCTGTCTATCTACCTGCCACCCATCTATCTATCTACTCTATCCGTTTCAATTTACTTGTCGTTCTAGCAAATCTCACATTAAATTAGAAGATGTGATAAATTACATTGTTACCCTCATTTATTACATTCTAATTAATTTTTCAAAACAAACATTAAAATTTCTTATGAGTAATAGTACTACTGTGGCTGCATTGATTAAGGGTAGGAAAGTAAATACACCTCTAAAAATGTTTTAGAATATAAGAATGATAAGTATTTTGATAAAAAATTTGAATACTAGAATAATAATTAAATTAAAATAGAAAGAGTATATGTAAAGATTGCTCGAAAATAAAACACTATCTTTGCTATGAAGCCATATATATTACTACATTAATTGAAAAAAATATCTCCACTAAATAGTGTGCTCATATTTAATCTCCTTCAGCGTGCAGACGTTGCTATGTACATTAGTTTCATATGTCAGCTTTTAAAACTTTAAAAAATAGAAGAATAGTTTTGTTGTTTAATTTGCCGACACCAATTCCTAATTCTCCATAACCAAAACTAATGCGTTGGTAGGGAGTGGTATTATTGTACTGATCTTTTAAGTGGAAATTGGTCTACCAAAAAATAGCCTATCTGTGAGTCAGCCGAGTAGGTCAAGCGGGGAGTGATAAGAGAAGCTTGCACTGCTCGACAATCAGTAAGCCATTGATGCTCCCGTTCAGGGAATCGAGCTCTCAAAAATGGTGATAGAGTTTTGAGAGTGGGCTGCATCGATGCTCGGTAACGGCACCATGGACCCCGCGCTTAGGGGACATCAATGGTGGATGTGCTCCACAAGCGCGAGAGGAACTTGAGTGAGTCAAGCAACAACTACAACGGCCATATCTCCCCGATGCCGCTGGTCCTTCACCGCCGGTGCTACTTGCTTCACCGAGAAGTTGGTGTACTTAGCTCCTATAGTCATTTTCATTCGCACATCTCTTTAGTACTTAAAGAAGGAGTCATCCTCCTTTAGTCCCTTCATCCCCAACTTTCACGTGAAAAGCTATTCCCTCCCATAAAAATTGTCCAGCCTAAAAAACTAATTTCTAAAAAAAAACGACCACCGTGTAAAAAACCAAACAGCCCACTCGAGCCAAATCCTTCACTAAACTGAATAAAAAACCGTTGCAATACACGAGCCTATAACTAGTGTTAGAAAACTGGAGCCACCATTTGAGAATCAGGAATACTAGGCGAAGAGGTCCCGTCCGGGGACAGAATACTTAATGACCGTCGCGCTCCTCATCCGCACGTTGCACCCTCACCTGTCTGCTCCACATATTCATTGCCTTTCTCTTCCTTGCATTATACCCATCCTTGCTAGCACAAGATCTGGAGGCCTAGGCCCTTCATATTGCCAGATTCGGCCTGAGCACATGTTGGCGACGAGGGCGTTGGACAATTCAGGTCCCGTGGCCTATGTGGCACACCCCGCCGAGGCGGAAGTGCCACCATGTGTAAGCTGCATTCGGTCCCTGGATCAGTAGCCGGATACACACATAATCATCGGTAATACAAACTCAGAGTACATTAAATACATAATAAAGTACATACATAATTTACAAAGGAATTCCATCCAGAACAGGCCCCAGATGGACAAAAGCAACAACAGGGTGAACTAACGAGATACAAAACAGACAGGGCGGAAGCAATGGAAAAACTACTCAAAAGAACACATCTACACCACAGGCTTGGTTGGGAACTAGGCTCAAAACCTCAGAAGTCCTCGTAGTCGGCTTGGTCCTGGAAGAACTCGGCAGCAGTTGGGTCTTCGTCTTCTTCTCCAGAACCTACTATACATATATAAATAAGGGTGAGTACTTTTGTACTCAGTAAGCCAGGAAAAGATGCTATGTCGGCTGGACAAAAGGGGCTAAGAGTCTTATTTGCGAAAACAGCCTTTAGAAATATTTTTGCTTGTTCAAATGCTAGTGTGTCCAACTTTTAGTTGTCGGAAAGAGGCTCGCGCCTCGATCCATTCTGCAAGTTGCTTTTCAACAACTTGCCACTTAATGAATCATGTATTTCCATTTTCATCTTCTAGTGATTTAACTGAACAATTCCACTTCAAGTGTCATCCGAGTGGCTCCGACCACTCCCTTTGGTCTGCTGTTTTCCCGAGTGGCTGCAACCACCCGTTGACCCTGAGACTCGGCTACAACCAAATCTCAGCTATTTCTTTTAGCATGTTCCGGCTACAACCGGTTATATTCGCTACACTGGCTACAACCAGTTAGCTTAACTTTGCTGCCCTGGCTACAACCCGGGAGCCTGCTCTTTATCGTCTTCTGGCTACAACCCGAAGACTTATCTCTTGTTAACTTTTCACACACTTGCTTATGGTGCTTCAACACCCCGGGTCACACAGGCCCGTTTCTGGCCACACAGGCCTTCCGTTTGCTTACTCGGCAAACTCTAGTCACGATTCCCTTCCCATCAAACCACTTCACAAAACACTGGCAACCAAATCTACGCTATGGGAATCATCTTACATCGTCCTTAACTGTGGGCACGGCTATTCGAACAGTTCGACTAAACTCTGCAGATGGTGCACGCTTTACCCAGACGACATAAAACTTACACCAGTACTAGCTGGTACCGGAAGTTTGTGACAAGGCCATTTCCAAAGCCAGTCCAGGGTCATCCAATGCCAGCAGGAGGATCCACACAGGATCAATGCGTCAGGTCGGCTCCAACCACCGTCAGCACCAGGGTTCACGAGCCACAACTCAGATGAGTCCACTCTAGTCGGCACTAGACTTCTCTAAACCTACAATTTACTCGGCCAGGGGCATCCCATAATACCCGTATGGTCGCACTGTAAAATGCTCGGATGCAATTCCCAAAGGAAACGGTCCTTATCGATAATACAAAACCAGGCCACATAGGCACTGTCTCTGTACATCAAATTTTCACAAACTTTTATCTTCAAAACACGCCGATACATAGAGTACCGGGTTTTCAAACAGTTTAGTATAAACCATCGTTTTCCCAAACGACAATACAATCGCTGCAGCTAAGCCATTCTACTCCGCATTCATATCCGTAGATAGTGTAACGACCTGTTTTCCTTTTCCCTGTTGGTATTCGTTTTTCCTGAGTTCGAACTCCTCTCCTATCCGGTTCAGCTGTGCCTAGTTTCTCTCCCTGGCCAGCCGACTAAGTTTCCCTTGTGCCGACTAGATTCCTGCCCAGCTCCTATACTCTGTTCTCTTTCCTTTGTCCCACTCGGCCATCTTTGCTGCCGAGTAAACCATTGAAGTGGCCAACTACCTTGATAATCTACCGTTGTCTCATCGTTTCACCAAGTTATGCCCCTCCCGTTGGACGCTGAGATGGTAACGAAGCCTGCCTTCACCTGCTTGCAACACCACTTGGACCGTTGGATAATAACCCGCTGCATCGCTTGGACCAGTGGTTAGTCAGCAGCTCTGTCAGTGAGACTCCTCCAACCCGTCCTTGTTGTGACCTTAGTGTCCTATCGCCGCTACTGTGGCCACCAACTCCACCAGCCACGTTGGGCCCCAAAGTCAATCCCTGCCTTGATGTCATATCCCCTTGTTAGTTTGTCTTGACTTTTTCTCTCTATCTGTTGCCCCGCACCACTGTGCCTCAGCCTTGCACACCGGCTATATATATAGCCATCCGTGCCTCCTCATTCTCTTGTTTTGTAACCCGGCCATCTCTGTTAAATCATCGTTCTCATCCTCTCAAGCCTCGGAGCCGTTTCCTGCTTCTCGAGCTCCATCGCCGCCATTTGTCGCTTCGCCCCTGTGTTCTCCCAGTGAGCCTTGTCGCCTCATCGGCAGCTTCATCCGATTACCATCCCTCCTCAGCCGACTGCTATCCTTCTGCAGCCGACTGCCTCGATGTTCTTTTCCTAGGTGTTTTATCTCTTTCCGGTTTATCAGTGTTTACCTTTTCTGCTTGTTCAGATCCTGAACCGGTGGACGATCCAGAAGCCGTCTTCGCCGAGAAAGATCTTTCTTTGGAACAAGGCAAGCCCCTTTGATCATATTGTCTCCTATATATATGCAAAATTATGTTGTTTACAAAATATGCATGCTTAGTTTACACTTTAAACTGATCGGCCTCGGTTTGCAAGCGCAACCGACGGACCTACCCAGTAGTCGCACTTATTTTGGTAAGATGTTGATGTACTTCCCTTGACAGCCCCACAAATGGCACGCTGGCATCTTATCTACAGATTCGAGTACCGAGTAGAATGGCTTAGCTCAGCAACGATTGTATTGTCGTTTGGGAAAACATTGGCCTTTACTAAAATGTTTGGAAAACCCGGTACTCCGCGTATCGGTGGGTTTGTGAAATAAATAAAGTTGTGAAAATCTTGATGTACAGAGACAGTGCCTGTGTGGCCTGGCTATGTATTATCGTTAAGGACCATTTTCTTTGGGAATTGCATCCGAGCATCTTACAGTACGATCATACGGGTATTATGGGATGCCCCTGGCCGAGTAAATTGTAGGTTTAGAGAAGTTTGGTGACGACTGGAGTGGACTCATTTGAGTTGTGGCTCGTGAGCCCTGGTGCTGATGGTGGTTGTAGCCGACCTGAAGCGTTGATCCTGTGTGGATCCATCTGCTGGCATTAGATAACCCTAGATTGGCATTGGAAATGGCCTTGTCACGAACTTCCGGTACCGGCCAGTACTCGGTGTAAGTTTCGTGTCGGATGGGTAAAGCGTACACCCTCTGCAGAGTTTAGTAGAACTGTTCGAACAACCGTGCCCACGGTTAAGGGCGATGTAAGGTGATTCTCATAGCGTAGATTTGTTTGCCAATGATTTGTGAAAGTGTTTGATGGGAAGGGAACCGTGTCCAGAGTTTGCCGAGTAAGCAAACGGAAGGTCTGTGTGGCCAGAAACGGATCTATGTGATCCGGGGTGTTGAAGCACCATAAGCAAGTGTATGAAATGTAAACAGGATAAGTCTTCGGGTTGTAGCCAGAAGACGACAAAGAGCAATGCTCCCGGGTTGTAACCAGGGCAGCAAGTTTGAGCCCCCAGGTTGTAGCCAGGGCGGCAGGTTTGAGCTAACTGGTTGTAGCCAGTGTAGCAAGCTCCCGGGTTGTAGCCAAGGCAGCAAGTTTGAGCCCCCGGGTTGTAGCCAGGGCGGCAAGTTGAGCATGACTGGTTGTAGCCAGAAATGCTATAACTGAGATTTGGTTGTAGCCGAGTCTCAGGGTCAACCGGTGGTTGTAGCCACTCAGGCAATCAGACCGGATGGAGTGGTCATAGCCACTCGGATAACAAACAGATGAGAAGAAATGCAGTTAAAAAAATAAAATGGAAATACATGATTCATTAAGTGGCGAGTTGTTGAAAAGCAACTTGCGGAATGGATTGAAGTGTGAGCTTCTTTCCGACAACTATAAGTTTGACACACTATCATTTAACAAGCAAAAAAAGTTTCCAAAAGCTGTTTTCGCCAATGAGACTCTTAGCTCCCTTGTCTAGCCGACATGGCATCTTTTCCCGGCTTGCTGAGTATGAAAGTACTCACCCTTGTTCATATATATGTATAGTAGGTTTTGGAGAATAAGACGAAGACCCGACTGCTGCCGAGTTCTTCCAAGACCAAGCCGACTACGAAGACTTCTGAGGTTTCGAGCCTAGTTCCCAACCGAGCCTGTGGTGTAGATGTGTTCTTTTGCCGAGTAGCTTCCCTTGCTTCCGTTCTGTTTGCGCTGTAGTTACCCTGTTGTTGTTTTTGTCCATCTGGGGCCTGTCCTGGATGAAAATCCCTTGTAATATATATGTATATACTCTGATATGTATTTATTTGTTGTTCTCTGAGTTGTATCACCGATGACTTGTGCGTACCCGACTACTGATCCTGGGATCGGGTGCTGTATGCACATGGTGGGCTTCCACCGAGTTGGGGAGTCGCCACAGATAGGATGCCGACGTGCCATTTTGTGGGGCTGTCAAGGGGGAAATACATCAATGTCCTACCAGAATAAGTGTGGCGACCTCCCAACTCGGTGGAAGCCCACCATGTGCATACAGCACCCGATCCCAGGATCAGTAGTCGGGTACGCACAAGTCATCGGTGATACAACTCAGAGAACAACAAATAAATACATATCAGAGTATATACATATATATTACAAAGGATTTCCATCCAGGACAGGCCCCAGATGGACAGAAACATCAACAGGGTAAACTACAGCGCAAACATAACGGAAGCAAGGAAAAACTACTCGGCAAAAGAACACATCTACACCACAGGCACGGTTGGGAACTAGGCTCGAACCCTCAGAAGTCTTCGTAGCCGGCGTGGTCTTGGAAAAACTCGGCAGCAGTCGGGTCTTCGTCTTCTTCTCCAAAACCTACTATACATATATATGAACAAGGGTGAGTACTTTCGTACTCAGCAAGCCGGGAAAAGATGCCATGTCAGCTAGACAAGGGGGGCTAAGAGTCTCATTGGCGAAAACAGCTTTTGGAAACTTTTCGCTTGTCAAAGATACTAGTGTGTCAATTTATAGTTGTCGGAAAGAAGCTCACGCTTCAATCTATTCCGCAAGTTGCTTTTCAACAACTAGCCACTTAATGAATCATATATTTCCATTTCATCTTTTAACTGCATTTCTTTACATCTGTTTGTTATCCGAGTGGCTACGACCACTCCATTTGGTCTGATTTCCCGAGTGGCCACAACCACCCGTTGACCCTGAGACTCGGCTACAACCAAATCTCAGTTATAGCATTTCTGGCTACAACCAGTCATGCTCAACTTGCCGCCCTGGCTACAACCCGGGGGCTCAACTTGCTGCCCTGGCTACAACCCGGGAGCTTGCTACACTGGCTACAACCAGTTAGCTCAAACCTGCCGCCCTGGCTACAACCTGGGGGCTCAAACTTGCTGCCCTGGCTACAACCCGGGAGCATTGCTCTTTGTCGTCTTCTAGCTACAACCCGAAGACTTATCCTGTTTACTTTTCATACACTTGCTTATGGTGCTTCAACACCCCGGATCACACAGATCCGTTTCTGGCCACACAGGCTTTCCGTTTGCTTACTCGGTAAACTCTGGACACGGTTCCCTTCTCATCAAACACTTTCACAAATCATTGGCAAACAAATCTACGCTATGGGAATCACCTTACATCGCCCTTAACCGTGGGCACGGCTGTTCGAACAGTTCTGCTAAACTCTGCAGAGGGTGTACGCTTTACCCATCCGACACGAAACTTACACCGAGTACTGGCCGGTACCGGAAGTTCGTGACAAGGCCATTTCCAAAGCCAGTTTAGGGTTATCTAATGCCAGCAGAAGGATCCACACATGATCAATGCTTCAGGTCGGCTACAACCACCATCAGCACCAGGGCTCACGAGCCACAACTCAGATGAGTCCACTCCAGTCGGCACCAAACTTCCCTAAACCTACAATTTACTCAGCCAGGGGCATCCCATAATACCCGTATGGTCGTACTGTAAGATGCTCGGATGCAATTCCCAAAGGAAACGGTCCTTAACGATAATACATAGCCAGGCCACACAGGCACTCCCTCTGTACATCAAGATTTTCACAACTTTATTTATTTCGCAAACCCACCGATACGCGGAGTACCGGGTTTTCCAACATTTTAGTAAAGACCAATGTTTTCCCAAACGACAACAAAATCGTTGCAAGGCTAAGCCATTCTACTCGGCATTCGAATCCGTAGATAAAATGCCAGCGTGCCATCTGTTGGGATGTCATGGGAAGTACATCAACATTCTACCAAATAAGTACGACTACTGGGTATGTCCGTCGGTTGCGCTTGCAAACCGAGGCCGATCAGTTTAAAGTGTAAACTAAGCATGCATATTTTGTAAACAACATAATTTTGCATATATAGGAAGCAATATGATCAAAGGGGCTTGCCTTGTTCCAAAGAAAGATCTTCCTCGGCGAAAACGGCTTCTGAATCGTCCACCGGTTCAGGATCTGAACAAGCAGAAAAGGTAAACACTAATAAACCGGAAAGAGATAAAACACCTAGGAAAAGAACATCGAGGCAGTCGGCTGCAGAAGGATAGCAGTCGGCTGAGGAGGGATGGTAACCGGATGAAGCTGCCGATGAGGCGACAAGGCTCACCAGGAGAACACAGGGGCGAAGCGACAAACGGCGGCGATGGAGCTCGAGAAGCAGGAAACGGCTCCGAGGCTTGAGAGGATGAGAACGATGATTTAACAGAGATGGCCGGGTTACAAAACAAGAGAATGAGGAGACACGGATGGCTATATATATAGCCGGTGTGCAAGGCTGAGGCACAGTGGTGCTGGGCAATAGATAGAGAGAAAAAGTCAAGACAAACTAACAAGAGGATATGACACCAAGGCAGGGATTGACTTTGGGGCCCGACGTGGCCGGTGGAGTTGGTGGCCATAGTAGCGGCGATAGGACACTAAGGTCGCAACAAGGACGGGTTGGAGGAGTCTCACTGACAGAGCTGCTGACTAACCACTGGTCCAAGCGATGCAGCGGGTTATTGTCCACTGGTCCGAACAGGGATGCGGGCAGGTGAAGACTGGTTCTCCACCACTTCGGTAGTCAGCATCCAACGGGAGGGGCACAACTTGGTAAAACGATGAGACAACGGTTGATTATCAAGGTAGTCGGCCACTTCAACGGTTTACTCGGCAGCAAAGATGGCCGAGTGGGACAAAGGAAAGAGAACAGAGTATAGGAGCTGGGCAAGAATCTAGTCGGCACAAGGGGAAACTTAGTCGGTGTTGACGCCGAAAATCGCCGGGGATCGTCCGTTCGGCGTCTTGCGAGACATGCGAAGGCCTGGGTGATCTGCTTAGCTCCAGTGCAGGTCCTAAATTGTTGAGGTTCGTAGGCGTGCCAGTCAATTTGACCCAACAATTGACAAGGAGATAGAAAATATTAGCCAATAACCCAATCGGCCGACAGACTGATGTAGACTCCTTCCAACCGATTGCCGATAGCTCCTGTACCGAATTCCCCTGAGCCGACTGCCCGACTTGCCAGGGCCCTCGCCTGTGTCCGCGCCCGGGTCTTCTCCTGTTGCCCACGCTCGGGTTCTCGTCTGTTGCCCGAGCCCGGGACCTCGTGTCCGCGCCCGGGTACTTGCCTGCTTGTTTGTGCCCGTGCCCTAGTTCTCGCTTGCACCCGCGCCCGGCTACCAGCAGCGATTGGCCGATAAGCCGATAGAGTCTTCCTTCAGCCGATGGCGCCAACAGTGCTCTCACATCGGCTACGCCTGTACCCGGGCCCTCGTCCTCGGCGTGCTCGCGTCCGGGTCCTTGTTGGCCCTCGTGTCCGGGTACGCGTGCCTGACTGTCAACAATACTTGCGCATCGGCTAAGAAACCGATAATATAGTCGATGATAATATAAACAGATAAAAAGCCAGCCGACTGATAAATAAACACTTGGACATCGGCTAGAGGCCGATGATATGGTAGATAGGCAAAATAATGAATATAGTGCAGTCGGCTTTATGTAGTACATAAAAGAATTGCAATATAAGTTAGCCGATTACTGATAGAATATGTGTATCGGCTAGGAGGCTGATGATAGTGTAAAACAAAGACGTAATCGGCTGTGATAACAGATAACCTATCGGCTAATCACTCTGACAGAACATCACATTAACACCCATCGGCTTAGCAAGGATAAATCTATTATTATTAATCTAGTAGTTCAAACTCAATTGATGCAGCACAGATTTAATAACAATAAAAGAACCTCGATGAGTCGATAGATCTAATGCAATTGTGATGTATGATAACTTATCGGCTATACACCCCGATAAGACGCTTGCACAAAAACCATCGATCTATCAGGAACAATTTATCACTGCAGTTTAGTAGGTCGGACCCAACCGATGCACCACAAACTGATGATAAACTGTTCCTGGTAAACCGATACGATCTATGCACGCGTGATGTGATATATCTACTCGGCCTATGAGATCAAACCTAACTGATGCAGCCGTAAACAGAGCAGAATATACCGTGGTAAACCGACTACCATAAACCGACTAGAATATCGGACCTAACCGAGGAAGTCCTAGTCGATAGGTAGTCGGGGTAACGAGACTTACCCCCTCGCAGGAGTTCGGACCTAACCGATGTAGCCCGGCTCGAGAAGCAAGAACCCGTTGGTAAAGGGTGGCGATGCGCCGAATTTGATTGATCGAGAGATGATTTACAAGGTACCCGGGCATACGTATTTATACCCCGAGATTGTTACAGTCCTGATAGGACACGGCACACAAATTCCTATCTATAAAAGGAAAACTAACAAGCCCCGATCAGATACGAGATCAGGTTTCCTAAAAATTATTAAAACTACCTAATTAACAGATAAGGTAATTTAACTGCCATAGCGTGGTCTTCACGATTTCTTTCCAAACTCGGTCTCTTCCAAATAAATTTCCTTCGGCTAATATAGTCCTTCCCTTGACCGAACATGATAGAAATCCGTGCCAAATTTTGGCGTTAACATTCGGCTGGCCAGGGAGAGAAACTGGGCACAGCTGAACTGGATAAGTGAGGAGTTCGAACTCAGGAAAAACGAATACCAACAGGGAAAAGGAAAACGGGTCGTTACAGTAAGTGCGACTACTGGATAGGTCCATCGGTTGCGTTTGCAAACCGAGGCCAATCAGTTTAAAGTGTAAACTAAGCATGCATATTTTGTAGACAACATAATTTTGCACATATAGGAAATAATATGGTCAAAGAGGCTTGTCTTGTTCCAAAGAAGGATCTTCCTCGGCGAAGACGGCTTCTGGATCGTCCTCCGGTTCAGGATCTAAACACACGGAAAAAATAAACACTGATAAGCTAAAAAGAGGCAAAACACTAGGAAAAGAACATCGAGGCAGTCGGCTGAGGATGGATGGTAGCCGGATGAAGGTTTAGCTTGCAGATGGGGCAACAAGGCTCACCGGAAGAACACAAGGGCGAAGCGACAAACGGCGGCGATGGAGCTCGGGAAGCAGAGACGACTGGGTTGCAAAACAAGGGAAGGAAGAAGCATGGATGTTCGTTTATAGCCGGCGCGCGAGGCAAGGGGGCGACGATGCAGAGTGATTGATGGAGAGAAGGAGTCATGATAAGCTGTCAAGGAGATGCGACGTCAAGGCAGAGATTGACTTGGGGATAGGGTGTGGCCGGTGGAGTTGGCAGACACTGTAGCGGCGATGAGACACTCAGGTCGTGGCAAGGACGGGTTGGTGAGGTTTTACTGACAGAGCTTCTGACTAACCACTGGTCCAAGCGATGCAGCAGGTTATGGTCCATTGGTCCGAGCGGTGCTGCTGGCAGGTGAAGGCTGGTTTCATCACCACTTCGGTAGACGGCGATTTCAAAGGCTTACTCGGCGGCAAAGGTGGGCCGAGTGAACAAAGGCGGAGGGCAAAGTTCAGGAACTGAGTAGGAATCTACTCGGCACTAGGGGAAACGGCAGTCGGCTGGCCAGGGAGAGGAAAACTGAAGCACAGCTGACAGGATAGGAGGGGATTAGGATCCAGAAAAATGAATTCCAACAAGGAAAAGAAAACGGGTCGTTACAAACCTTCCCCTCTTAACAGAATCTCGTCCCGAGATTCCGCTACTCGGCGAAGAGCTCAGGGTACTCGGCTCGAAGGTGATCTTCTTGTTCCCATGTAGCTTCATCTTCAGAATGGTTACTCCACTGCACTTTGTAGAATCTGACCGTCCGTCGTCTAGTACATCTGTCCTTCCTCTCTAAAATCCGAATCGGGCGTTCTTTGCACGTGAGGTTGTGTTGCAAGTTGATCACTTCCAACTGGACTTGCTCTTCTGGAATGCGAAGGCATTTCTTCAACTGAGATACATGAAACACGTCGTGGACATCGGAGAGATCTGTAGGTAACTCTAGCTGATACGCCACTGTTCCGCGCCTGGCAACGATAGGGTACGAACCAATGTAACGAGGCGCTAACTTTCCACTCATTCCAAATCTCTTGGTTCCGCGCACGGGTGATATTCGGAGGTACACATGGTCACCTATTTGAAACTCAAGTTCTCGTCTTCGATTATCTCCATAGTTCTTCTGTCTGGTTTGGGCTATCTTCAGGCGCTCTCTGATAATCTTAACTCGCTCTTCTACTTCTTTTAAAATATCAGGTCCAAAAATCATCTTCTCTCCCACGTCTGTCCAACAGAGTGGAGTTCTACACCTGCGTCCATACAAGGCTTCGTTGGGGGCCATCTGGATACTAGCCTGGTAGCTATTGTTGTATGAGAACTCGGCATACGGCAGACGAAGATCCCAGGTTCCTTCAAAATCCAAAGCACAGGCTCTCAGCATATCTTCCACAATCTGATTTACTCTCTCAGTTTGTCCATCTGTCTGGAGGTGATATGCGGTGCTAAAATTGAGGTTAATGCCCATTGCTTCGTGCAACTTTTGCCAAAAGTGAGAGGTGAACTGAGCTCCTCGGTCAGACACGATCTTCTTCGAGACACCGTGTTGGCAAATAACCTTGGTCAAATATAACTCAGCTAGCTTCTTAGCCGGTGTTAACGCCAAAATTTGGTAAGGACCTGTATCATATTCGGTCAAGAGGACGGTTGCAGTCGGATAATGGAAATTGATCCAAGAAGCAGACCGAGTCTGAGAAGGAGCCGTGAAGACCGCGCGTGGCAGTTAATTACTATAGTTATTAGGAAAAGGTTTATTTCTTTTAGGAAACCTGATCTCGTGTCCGGTCAGGTCTCGTTAGTGTTTTCTGTTATAGATAGGAAATCATATATCGTGTCCTATAAGGACTCATGTAACTCGGGGTATATATACGTATGCCCGGGGACCTTGTAATCATCACAACGATCAATACAAATTCGGCGCATCGCCACCCCTCCGACGGGATCCTGCTTCTCGAGCCGGGCTGCATCGGTTAGGTCCGAACTCCTGCGAGAGGGTAAGTCTCGTCACACCGACTACCAATCGGCTAGGACTTCCTCGGTTAGGTCCGATATTCTAGTCGGTTTATGGTAGTCGGCTTACCACGATATATTTACTTTATCTATGGCTGCATCAGTTTAGTTTGATCTCATAGATTGACTAGGTATATCACATCACGTGTGTGCACAGATTTTTTTGTATCGACTTATTGGGAGCAATTTATCATCAGTTCGTGCTGCATCGGTTAGGTCCGACCTACTGAACTGCTAGTGATCAAGTCGATCCTGCTGAGCCGCATGCGTTGTGTGCAGGCGCTTTATCGGAGTGTATAGCCGATAAGTTATTTTCATCACGATCGCATTATATCTATCGACTCATTGAGGCATTGTTATTATTGTCGGTCTGTGCTGCAAACGGTTAGGTCTGATCTACTAGACTGACGATAAATAGCTTTACTCTTAATAAGCCGATGGTGTTTGTGCGGGTGGTGTTATCGGAGTGCTTAGCCGATAAGTTACCTGTTAAAGCTGACTACAATTTATTCATTGTTTTATCCTGTGTTCGCTTTATTAAGCAGTCGGCTAGCTTCAATTATTTATCATTTACGTTATTGCATATTTTATTATTTGTTCTTGCCTGTATTATTGTCACAATCGGCTAAGGGATAGCCGATGGGTTCATTCTGCCGATCCAAGCACAAGTACAAGCAGGTTCCCGGGCACGAACCCCAGGTAAGGGCCCGGGCATTGAGCCCGGGTAAGGACAGTGCATGGGCCCGGACAGAGGACGAAGATCTTGGGAGCCATATGAGCAAGGGCCCGGGTGCAGGCATTACCTTCATAATAATACCAGTAACACTAGATCATGATCAGCTAGGATCTGTTTGATTTATCATACATGTATACTTGCTTATTTTATCTAGCTTATAGCCGGTTTTCGAATATCTCCTTCGAGTGATCGGCTAGCATGATATTTGTTTATTATTACATTATTGTCCTTGCCATCATCGTCTTAAGCCGACGTATAAGTGCTTACAGTGTACATCGGCCATCGGCTGATGAAACGAGTCTAGATCGGCTTCCAGCCGATTGGCTCATTGATCTAATATTTTCCTCCCTTGTCAATTACAGGGTCAAATTGACTGGCACGCCTACGAACCTCAAAACTTTAGGAACTGCACTGGGTGAAGCAAATTTCCGCCTTCGCGTGTGCACCCAGACGCCGAACCAGGACCCGCGATTTTCGGCGTCAACACGCTTTTGGCACGCCCGGTGTGGACACGAAGTTTTGAGCCCAAACAACATTGTTCAATCAAGATTTCAAACATGGCTGGGAAAAGAAGTCAAGATGGACAACGTAATTCCGGTCACCATGGAAGATCTAACTGAGAACAAAAACAGCAAGTTGAACAGGACCATGACCAAATTTCAGAAGCTGCTGTGTTTAGAATCCTTCAGTATGACAAGAACAAGAGGCCGATTCAGAAGTCTCAGTTTCCAAAACCAGTACTGGTAGGAGAATCGAGCCGCATACAAACCTGAGAGTCCACCAATCAAGCCTTTACAGGGATGGTCAACGAGGCTGTGCACCACGCACTCATCAATCAGTCAGGGGTCTTAGTAAATACATTGCACCAACCTTATCAAGAAGAGACTGTTGATGGTTCGATTGCCCAGAGAGCCAACTCGGGGTACCTGTTTTTCTCCCACGAAGATAGAGCCGGCCCAAGTTAATTACAACATTAGCAGAGAGTACCAGAACACTTGTTCGCACAAAACCAGCCGCGGGGGCAACAGGATAATCCTCCTGATATCACCGATCATTTATTATGGGGGATATCAGCAGAACTATCCGGGAGGAGGAGCCGATCAGGTACGTTACCAGAGGGAGTATCACAGACAGAAATCGGCAACCAACCCGCCGATGCAGTATCAGCAATATCAACAGGAGAATGCAAGAGAGGAAGATTTGTCGGCACGGGTTGAGGAAATAGTAAGGGAGCAGTTCGGGATCAAGCCCAAGGAGCAAGCGTTCAGTATCGGCACCCATATCCTGAGTGGTTTGAACAGGGTTCCGTTGCCACACCGATACAGGGTCCCGGATTTCTCTAAGTTTCAGGGAAGGACACACATCTACAGTAGAACATGTCAGCTCGATTTCTGGCGCAGTGTGGGGAAGCATCGCTGAAGAGGCCCTAAGGGTTAGATTTTTCCCCTATCACTATCTGGATCGGCTTTTACATGGTTCTCGTCTCGTTTACCGCCGAATTCTGTCCGCGTCGGGGG
Organism: Oryza meyeriana var. granulata; assembly: GCA_003991445.1. Taxonomy (NCBI): domain Eukaryota; kingdom Viridiplantae; phylum Streptophyta; class Magnoliopsida; order Poales; family Poaceae; genus Oryza; species Oryza meyeriana. The sequence continues at coordinate 144,872 of RYFJ01003235.1, read as the reverse complement.
TGGCCCCGATCTGAAGAGAATAGAAACATTTCACAAATATTTCTTCGCTTGGGATTCACAGCAGCTGAGACTGTCAAGATATTGACTCCGGTTAAGCAGCGACCAGACAAACAGTACCGGAATACATTCACAGCGATTTCGGGATATCAGAAGCCGGTGTTATAAGGCAGTTTAAACACTGAGCGATGGGCATCTGGCCCCATTTAGCTATTTCAGGGACTCTTGGCGCCAATCAGAGAAAGGTTTTCGTCTCAAGAGTTCGAATCTTTGTCGCACCTAGTACAGAAGGTATCGGTCATGAAAAGCCGTTTCAAGAGGCGTAAAAAAGGACAAGTTACCAGAGGAGAGTTGCTCAGCGTTCAGGTCTATTCAACCACGGATTCAGATGATAGGAAAATCCGACGCTGAGGTATTGGATTGGCGCGAGTGGGCAGGAAACAAGAAGTCGGTATCATGGCCCATGGTCAAAGATCGGCAAAGAGGAGCGATATGATTTCGATGTGAGTAAGCGATAAGATCTTTGATTTGTTGTTGCAGGAAAAAGCAAATACAATTGCCGCCAAACCACGTGATTCCATCAGCCGAAGAACTAAAAAGAAAAAGTATTGCAAATGGACAACGCGATATCGCACCATACTAACGAGTGTAAGTTTTTCGGCAAAAATTCAGCTGGCCGTGAGCAAGGACGAATTAAGTTTTGAAGATAAAAAGCCAATGAAGATAGATGGGCACCCGTTTCCCCGTAAATATGGTCTATTGCGCGGGGAGGTCATCGTCCAGAATCAAGCCGATGAAGGAAAACGTCAGAGTAATCAAGGATTACTTTCATCAGGTATATGCTAGAGAATACTCAAGGTACGATGACAGGGGGATGGACCGGAACAATATATCCGCATTGGAACTGCCCGTTTTTTCGTTTCTGCTGGTCAAGGGATGAGATTGCCCATCAGCTGAAAATTGCCCCGAGTGCAGCGGTACAGGGAATCGCCATGCAAATCGCACCAGCAGAGTGTTCGCGCTCAATGGGATCGGTCGCCTGGGAAAGAACATCGGTTCATAGCCGATTGGGGCCGATCCATGAAGAGTTCTGAAGAAGATGAAGAGGAAGCGCACATGGGAAAACAAGTCCAGAATCCTCAATGGTGTCCTAAGCGGCATATTCACGAAGAATCAGAAGAGAAGGGCACAACGGCTACGACCCGAGAACAGCAAAAGGAGGCAATGCCAGGATCAAGAGGAGGTTGATCATCGTCCCAAAGAGGACTAGGCAAGTTTTGGCAAGTGAAGAAGAAGGACGATGAGGACGTATCAGCACCGGTAAATATGGTGTTCTTTTTGCCTCGGGGAGTATAAAGCGCTTGTCATCAGATGAAGAAGGAGATGAGGAGGTTTTTCGCCTCAACTAATGCTGCAATCTGATCAGCTATATTTGATAAACCTGAGAAGTCAGAGCATCGGCACTTAAAGCCGTTAACATCAAGTGGATACGTAAATGGGAAGCCGATGACAAAAGATGTTGGTTGATGGAGGAGCCGCGGTTAATCTCATGCCTCATGCTACGTTCCGGAAATTGGGGAAGACTACCGAAGACCTGATCAAGACAAATATGGTGCTAAAAGACTTCGGTGGGAATTCATCTGAAGCGAAAAGGCGTATTAAACGTGGAGCTGACAGTAGGGAGTAAGACATTACCCACCACGTTTTTTGTGATTGACGGAAAGGGTCGTATACGTTTGCTCCTCGGCAGGGACTGGATTCACGCGAACTGTTGCGTGGCCTTCGACAATGCATCAATGTCTAATACAGTGGCAGGGAGATCAAGTCGAGGTGGTGCAAGCAGATCGGCGACCAATATTGCCATGACCGATCTACCAGTCTGGAAGCCGATGGGTTGACTGCTTATCCGGAAGAGTTTGGGAAGGAGATTACCTCAAGGTTACTAGTCAGGGATACAGCCGATCCAGCAAGTGGCTCTGAATTGTTACTCTGATGGGCTCCATTGAAGACTTCGAGGGAAATTGGGGCAAGGATTTACGTCGGCTGATGATTTGGAAGAGATTGATATAGGACCAGAGATAGACCAAGGCCGACGTATATAAGCAAAAAATTAAGTCCTGAGCTACGAGAAGAATTGATAGCATTGTTGAAGGAGTATCGGGATTGTTTCGCCCTGGGATACCATGAGATGCAGGATTAAGCGATCGATTGTTGAACATCGGCTACCTATTAAACCAGGGTATCGGCCATTCAAGCAGGCCCAAGGAGATTCAAGGCAGAATTATATGAACCGATCAGGGCGGAGATCACACAAGGTTGTACGATGCCAAGTTCATAAGGCCATGCCGATATGCTGGAGTGGGTTTCTAATATCGTCCCGGTAGAGAAGAAAAATGGAAAATTGAGGATATGTATTGATTCCGGGATCTAAATAAAGCTACCCCCAAGGATGAGTACCCGATGCCGATAGCGGATTTTTGGTGGATGCAGCTCAGGCCACAAGATTATCAGTTTCATGGATGGCAATGCAGGATACAATCAGATTTTCATGGCCGAAGAGGATATACACAAACTGCGTTCCGATGTCCTGGAGCTATCGGTTTGTATGAGTGGGTAGTAATGACTTTTGGATTGAAAAGTGCCGGTGCAACCTATCAAAGAGCAATGAATTATATATTCATGATCTCATCGGTTTGTTGGTGGAAATTTACATTGATGATGTGGTGGTTTAAATCTAAAAGTGGGGAAAGCCATATAGCCGATTTACGAAGAGTGCTGGAGAGGGCCAAGAAATACGGACTAAGAATGAATCCCAATAAGTGTGCTTTTGTGTATCGGCTGGGCAATTTCTGGTTTTATGGTTCATGAGCGAGGATTGAAGTTAGTCAGCGGAGTATCAGAGCCATTAAGACCACGGAGCCACCAAGCGATAAGACAGAGTTGCAATCGTTGATCGGCAAGATTAATTTTGTGAGGAGATTCATATCAAATTTATCAGGGAGAATTGAGTCTTTCACGCCGTTATTGAAGTTGAAAGCCGATCAGAATTTGTGTGGGGGCAGCGCAGCAGAAGGCGTTTGACGAGATCAAGAATTATCTTAGTTCCCCGCCTGTTTGATTCCACGCGCAGGAAGGAGTGCCGTTCAATTATACTTGTCGGCGATGAGAAGTCCATCGGTTCTGTTTTGATCCAAGAATTTGAAGTAAAGAGCGAGTTGTGTTCTATCTAAGTAGGAGACTTTTGGATGCTGAGACGAGATATCCAACGGTGGAGAAGTTTATGCTTGTGTTTATATTCTCGTGTACTAAGTTGAGGCATTACATCCTATCGGCTGATGTACAGTAGTTTGCCAGGCCGATGTGGTCAAATATATGTTGTCGGCTCCAGTCTTGAAAGGGGCGAGTTGGCAAGTGGTTTTGCCTTGACAGGAGTTTGACTTGAGGTACGAATCGGTAAAGCAATCAAGGGACAAGCAGTGGCCGATTTTATGTCCAGCACAGGGGGTCTCACGAGGACTATGTGGAGCCGACCCGTGGGTCTTGTTTTTTGATGGATCGGTTTGCAGGGCATGGATCTGGTATCGGTTTGGTTATTGTGTCGCCTCGGGGGCAAGTTTTGAGTTTGCTTTTACAATTAAGCCTTATCGGACTAACAATCAGGCGGAGTACGAGCGGTGCTGAAAGGACTTCAACTATTAAAGGAGATCGGGGCCGATATTATAGAGATTATTGGTGATTCTTTGTTGGTGATCAAACAGTTATCTGGAGAATATGAGTGCAGGGATGATGTTTTGAGGTCATATTATGAAGAGTGTGTAGATTTGTTGAAGGATTTCAAGATGGTGTCAATGAATCATATTCCCAGAGAGCAGAATTTGGAAGCCAATGATCTTGCACAGATTGCTTCAGGATATCGGCTGAATAGGCAGGTTGAGGTGGAGATAGCCGATATTGATGTCCAGAACAAGGCCGATGACTGGAGACAGGAGATAATTGATTACTTACGAAACCCGTCGCAGTCTGTTTCCAGGAAGATTCGGTATAAAGCTACTAAATATGTGCTACTTGATGAGGAGTTGTATTATCGGACGTTTGAGGGAGTTCTGCTTAGATGCCTAGATTTGGAAGAAGCCAAAGTGGTTATGTGTGAAGTGCACGAACGGCATCTGTGGAACTCATCAATCGGCTCATAAGATGAAGTGGTTGTTGAGAAGAGTGGGGTATTTTTGGCCGACAATGCTGGAAGATTGCTTTAGGTATTATAAAGGGTGTCAAGATTGTCAGAAGTTTGGAAATATACAGCGGGCACCGGCATCGGCTATGAATCCTATCATCAAACCGTGGCCGTTCAGAGGATGGGGGAATTGATATGATCGGCCAGATTTTCCTCCATCAAGTAAGGACATAAGTTTATATTGGCAGCAACAGATTATTTCACCAAGTGGGTAGAGGCAATTCCTTTGAAGAAGGTCACGTCCAAAGAAGCGATTGAATTTATCAAGGAGCATATCATTTATCGGTTTGGGATTCCTCAGACGATAACTACTGATCAGGGGTCTATTTTGTTTCTGATGAGTTTCAACAGTTTGCTGCCAGTATGGGAATCAAGTTATAAATTAATTCATCGCCTTATTATGCTCAAGCAATGGGCAAGCAGAAGCTTCTAACAAGAGTTTGATCAAGTTGATTAAGCGGAAAATTGATGAGCAGGCCACGGCGATGGCATTCTACATTAGCCGATTCACTATGGGCCTATCGGATGGCATGCCACGGGTCTACTCGGGTACCGCCGTATCAGTTGGTATATGGACATGAGGCGGTTTTGCCGTGGGAAACTAACATGGCTCTAGAAAGACTTTCTTTGCAGAATCAATTGACGGCCGATGATTATTATAACTTGATGGCAGATGAACTTGAAGATTTAGCTCAGAATCGGTTGAGAGCGCTAGAAAGAATCAAGGAGAATAAGGCTAAGGGCAGCTCGGCATTACAACAAAAAGGTGGTGAATAAGTCGTTTTGCCGAGGGGGACCTTGTGTGGAAGTTGATTTTGCCGATCGGGTCCAGAGATAATAAGTTCGGAAATGGTCGCCTAATTGGGAAGGACCTTATCGGATTAATCGCTGTGTGCCTGGTAACGCATATATATTAGAAGATCTTGACGGACGGAGTTTGCTAAAGCAGCTTAATGGAAATATCTCAAGAAATACTACTACCCTAGCGTTTGGATCAATTCTTAAATCGGTTAAGTACAGCCGATTTCTAAACAATTAGGAAAGCCGATGTTTTTATACGTCGCCTAAAGACAGGCCGATATCAATTGATATCGCCTTTAGATCAAAACAAGCGGAAAAGTTATCAGGACTGAGAGAGATGGGTAGTAGAGCCGATCTGGTTTTATGACAGCAGAAGGGTGATCGGCATGTTCCAGAAAATCGACAGTTACGAAGGTTTAAGATTTACAAGAATTTTTGGATCACTTCAATTGCGTGCAGGCGGATCTGGTCAATCTCATTGAGCACGGTATGTCATCTTTGTCGTGCCCGGGATGGTCTCAGGTTTTGCGCCGATGAATGACTTTGACGCACTGTCGCTGCAACCTTGCCTCTTGTCTTGGATGGCTTGCGGTAGACGATAGCTGGGATTCTGTTGCTGTAAGGTCTTACGAACTTTTCAAGTTCTGCCAGCAAATCGGCCTCCTTTTCTTCAGCTGGTCTAACTTAAGTTGGAGCTCTTGGGGGGCAGCGGCCATGTCATCAAGCTTTTTCTTCTCTGCTTGGGCTAATAGCCGATCGGCTTGGATGTCTTCGGTAGTCTTCTGTTGGTCAGCGCGATCGGCTATGCGCTGTCTAAGCTTGATGAGTTTAAATCTATGGGATTCCAGATATGCTGCGGGGGTTAATGCGTCGACAAGTTCTATCGGGCAGATGGTGTTCAATTTCTGCGAATCTTGCCCGGATTGGCCCGCAATCTTCCGCTAGCGCGTCAATTGGGTTTTCCAGCCGACTGAGGATGCTCGTCAGATATTCACGTACGTCGGCTGGAAGGATGGTTTGGTCGTTGCGCTGGTGGCTGTGGATTCTTCTACTTCTAGTACTTGCCGATGTCAAAGGGAGAACAGATCGGCTATGGACTGCAAAATTGGCGTCGGTAAGGGATCAGTAAAAAGTTAAGAGCGGAGTATAGACAAAAGAGTTTACCTGAGGTAGGACATCGGCAGCTTGCGCGACATCGCTTCAGGGGATGAATAGGTTGTTCTCTGGAGAGGGCCGATGTCAGCCGATGGAATAGGACAGTTTCATCGACAGCTGGAGGACTTGGTGCAAAGAGTGGGGGCAGCTGAAGGGGCCATCGGCTCAGCGCTTGGAGGGATGGCAGAAGGAGGTTGAAAATCTGGAGCCGATAACTCGAGCTGAAGATGGAGCTGGTGGAATAAATGAGAAAGCGGGTAATAATGGTGTTAAGATTTGGCGCATACCTGAGGAGATGAGGGAGCCGATGTGGTCTGGGGAGAAAATGGCGTCGTGGCAACGATATCGGCATCGGTTTTTTGTTTCTTCAGGGAGGGGCGATGCGCTAACTTTTTCCTTTTTGGTCCCATCGGCCGAGTGCCTTGAGAAGAGCCGATGGAGATGGGGCGTCGCGTCCTAAGTTCGGAACGGCTGATGAGGGTTGGTACAGAATCGGGCGACCGCTGTTGCTTGTTGACGGGGATCGACGCTGGCGCCGCCTGCAAAGCAAGGTCAGAGACGATTGAGGATGATATTTGAAGCTTGCAAGAGTTACCTCGTTGTCGGATTCAACATAGTCGGCGTCCAGACGGGAGCAATAACAAGTGGGCGCTAAGCAGAACAGATTGTTTTTTCCATTCCGACCACCATCGGACAAAGGCTTGGTGTTGGCAGTGCAGACGTACACCTCATGGCAGCGCCTAGCAGGAGGGAGTCTGTCAAAGACGCAGCCGATCATATTCCAGGGCGCTGTTGACTGTGCCCCGAGCCTGGAGTTTGTCGGTGAAGAACAGGCCGATCGGAAGCTGGCCAAGGCCGAGTTGACGGGAGCTGGTTGATGGGTGGTAGAACTCATACGATGGTGGAGTTCGGCCCAGAGAAAAGCCGGTTGGCAGCAGGCAAGGACTGATGGCCGATAGGAATATGGCTTTAGATTGATCATCGGTCAGAGCTTTGAGTGGATCAAAGTTGGAAGGCATCTCGAATGATGATGCGTCATTGTAAGCAAAACAAAGAGTAGCATCCCTGGTAAAAGCCATAATAAACCCCTTGAACCACTGACTAACTTCAGCAGGGGATATCTTGCCGCCGGAAAGGGGCGATGCAGCCTCACCATAGAGATGCATCGGCGGTAGATGGGGTCTTGATCTTCTGGGTAATCAGCTGGGAAGGATTGCTTGAGGAGGGAAGTTTCTGGATGGCCTTGGAGGTGTAAACATTAAGCCAGAGCTGTACGAACCACCAAGGACCCCAATGTGGCCGACGGGCTGGCGGCCGATAGCTTGATTGCCCACCTGATGGAGCAGCTGGTAGGGTGCGCCAAGGAGATAGTGCCCTAACGGAATTTGTTTCCTATCGGCCAAGCACTCTGCTAGGCATTGCATATTGGTCGTCGGGCGAGGGTTGCGCCACAAGACGAACCGTTCCAACCACAAGTTCAGAAAAGCGACGTGCTCCCGATCATCAACTGGTCAGTTCCTTTGTTGTGAAGAGATATGTACCTGGACCAGCCGCCGATGTTTTTTGTTTGGAGCCGGTGGGCAGGCTTGAACCGGAGTTTGAAGGGTTGATGTAGCTTGTCGTGTCCAGGCAGGTGAGCATGGTCACATCTAGCAGAGTAGGGGTCATCGGCCATGACCAAACAGAAAGGCATTGAGAGCATCAGACCAGAAGTACGAGGCCGATGCGAGCAGAGATTCATTCCTTTCCATATCGGCCAAGGAGAGGTTGATGCAGTGGCCGATGTGAGATTCTTCCCAATAGATCCTCTTTGCAGCCGATACTCTGATGTACAATCTCTCCATCCAGGCAATCTGCTCGCCAGGACCTGAAGCTGTTGGTCCAGTCACTGACCAACATGGGCTGAGTTCTTGAAGGGAGTGCGTTGGGTTTCGGCACTGATGAAATCGGTGGGATCTTCACTGCCCATTGGGCCATGATAGAAAAGCAGGGGTAATCGGCAGCCGGAATCAAGATCTGGGCTCTGAGATGCTACAGTAGACAAGAACACGACGAAGAACAGGTGAAGAACATGGCAAATCGGGTTCGTACAGATTGCAGATTGGGGAAAAGTAACCGGGTGAGAAGATTACCTCAGGAATTACGGATGCTGTTGCCATCGCGGAAATAGGAGAGGTTGCCGGGAGTCGACGGACGGAGAGAGAGGTTGCAGTAATTCGTCTAGATTCGCTAGAGCTTGTGGGGATATGGAAGATGAAGCGGTGGTGCTCTGGTGATGTGAAAGTATAAAAAAGAGGGCAAGAAGACGAAGCGTTTTATAAAGGTATGACAGCCCGGCGGGAATTGAGGCCGTTGGCACTGTTTCAAACATTTATGGCAATGTGGGCTATCTTGGGCCGCCTCGGTATGGGAGAAATCTAAGAGGCCCAAAGTTGGAAGAATTTCGGAATCCTACAGAGGAACTCCGGAAATTGGGGGGCATATGTTAACGCCAAAATTTGGTAAGACCTGTATCATATTCGGTCAAGAGGACGGTCAGTCGGATAATGGAAATTGATCCAAGAAGCAGACCGAGTCTGAGAAGGAGCCGTGAAGACCGCGCGTGGCAGTTAATTACTATAGTTATTAGGAAAAGGTTTATTTCTTTTAGGAAACCTGACCTCGTGTCCGGTCAGGTCTCGTTAGTGTTTTCTGTTATAGATAGGAAATCATATATCGTGTCCTATAAGGACTCATGTAACTCGGGGTATATATACGTATGCCCGGGGACCTTGTAATCTATCACAACGATCAATACAAATTCGGCGCATCGCCACCCCTTCGACGGGATCCTGCTTCTCGAGCCGGGCTGCATCGGTTAGGTCCGAACTCCTGCGAGAGGGTAAGACTCGTCACCCCTTACCCAGGTGTATCTGCCCTGTCTACGGCTGCATCGGTTCGGTCCGACCTCTTAGGCCGATCAGGTATACCACATCACGCGTGCGTAGATCTATCAGTTTACTGGCGGGCGATTTATCATCAGTTGTGCTGCATCGGTTGGGTCCGACCTACTGAACTGCCAGCGATAAATCGTTCCTGCTAGGCTGATGGTTTTTGCGCAAGCATCTTATCGGAATGTATAGCCGGTAAGTTATTTTCATCACAGTTGCATTAGGTTTATCGGTTTGTTGAGGTTCCTTTATTATTATCGATCTGTGCTGCATCGGTTAGGTCCGAACTACTAGATCGATAATAATAGATTTATCCTTATCGAGCCGATCGGTGTATATGCGACGTTCTATCGGAGTGCTTAGCCGATAGGTTATCATCTTTTGAAGCCGACTGCACTATATTCATTATTTTACCTATCTACTACATCATCGGCCTCTAGCCGATGTCCAAGTGTTTATTTATCAGTCGGCTGGCTTACTATTTTGCCTATCTATTTTATCATCGGCTTCTAGCCGATGCACATGTTATACTGACTGCTTATCTATTTACTTATAGCGTTATCGCGGTTTCCTAGCCGATACACAGGTGCCATCGGCATCGGCTACAAGGAGTCTATATCAGTCCGTATCGGCCAGATAGCCGATGTGCAGTTGCTGCTGGTAGTCGGACGCGAGCACGAGCAAGGATCCGGACACGGGCAAGGATCCGACTACGAGCACGAGACCCGGGCGCGAGTACAGGCGGGGGCCCGGGCACGAGCATAGCGGCGATCGGCTGGAAGGAATCGGTATCGGCCTGCTGGCCGATTGGATCAGTAATCTAATTTCTTCATCTCCTTGTCAATTACAGGGTCAAATTGACTGGCACGCCTACGAACCTCAAACTTTAGGACCTGCACTGGAGTGAAGCAAATCTCCCAGGCCTTCGCGTGTCACCCAGACGCCGAACCAGGACCCGGCGATTTTCGGCGTCAACAACCCGCTGGCATCCAAAAGCACCACCCCAGCCTATAGACCCGCTGGCATCCAAAAGCACCACCCCAGCCACCTAAAGGTGGAGTAGACGAAAACGGGACCCCTAGGCGATGCCTCTAGGGAGGACACGACGCCAAGAGCATCACCGCCCATCCAGGGATTTTGGATACGGTTTTCACCTAGGGATTCCCACCGGGGAAGAACAAGGTGCCTCGACAATGCCCTCAAGAGTGACCATGGCACTTGAAAGTGTTGCTATTGCAGTCCCAATCGGGCTACACTTTCAACTGCCACCTACCCTCCCTTTGAAGTCGCAGACCCATTGTCCCACCAATATCGCTCGCCACCAGCACGTACACACTGTTGTGCCGATGACCCTCTGTCAACTAGCCTCCACCCACCACTGCACGCTGGCGTGGCAATGAAGCAACCTACCACACCGTCGCCGCCGCAGCGTGTAACCCATGCCGCTTGCTAGCCCAACAACTACACTCCACTGTCGTCACTACAAGACAAATCATCATAGGGGCCAAGCACACCTGTCCTCCCTAGCGTGGATCTGTCCTGCTACCGTCGACCTCATAAATGGGTGTCGACGATGCCCAGGGCTCCGTCGTTGTTGCCGTGGGCAAGATCGTTGTAGGTCCGAGCACACCCGGCCTTCCTTGTGAGTGGATCTGATTCGCTGCAAACCGTCGCTTCAGGCTAAATCATCCGAGGGCTGAGCACCCCCACACTCCCACAACATGGATCTAGCCCCCGTCACCGTCGTTGGCCAGCTTTCTTTTAGGTTTCTTCCTCAAGCCAGCCAGCTCCCGCCCAAAGCACCTCCTCGTGTGTCACGCCCTAAAATTCGTTAAATATTTAAATCATTTCATAATAAATTTCTAGAAATAAATTAAAACTGGCAAGAATGAGGTTAGTAAAAATATATGAAAATTTCAACAGAAAAATGGCATAGATAAAATTTCATTAAATACTTTGCTAATCCTTTAGCTCGTAGAATTTTCTGGGAATAATTGAGCAAGGAAAATTATTTTGTAATAAATGAAAAAACATTTCATCGATTATTTAATGGAGAAATTCTTTTAAACCCATCTCGGAGCTAGTGGCCGAATCGGCCCACCGCTCTCCTCTCTCCTGCGCAGCCCGCGCCAGCCTTGCTTTCCACTCCCTGCACCCGCTTGCGGCCCATGTGGCCCAGCACGCCCGCACGCTCCCGAGCCAGCTTGCTCGCGCCCTCGCTCCCGTTGATAGGTGGGGACCACCTGTAAGCATCGTCTCCGACCTTAGGACGGAGCCTTGTTCCTTCCCGACTCGGCCGCCGCAAAATCCATTCAAATCCACTCATTTCCATCGTGTTTTCCCAAATTGGTTGGGGGGAAACCCTTCCCTTATCCTCCTCTACCAAATCCCCAAGAATTGGAGTCGAATCTTGTAGGGTTTGGATGCGTTTTCGAGCTCGGGTTAGCACTGCCATTGCCTTAGCTTGCGCCGCCTCAATCTTGTCATTTTTGTAGTGGATTCGCTCCCCTTGGGCTATAAATAGGATGCCCCAGCCCTCCGCCGCTGAACACTAACCCTTCCTAAGCCCGCTGTGCCATCTTTCGCCGTAGCCGCTGAGCTCCTAGCGCCACCGCCGTGCTACTTACATCAGCCGCCACTCACCGTCGCTCAAAGCACCGCCAAGGCCCGCCATCGCTGCCGTCAGAACCGCAAGGAGTAGACGCACCCCGGCCACCACTTCTGTGCCGCCGAGGACCACTGGAGCCCCGCCGTCATCGTCAACCCAAAGCCATCCGCCGCTCCAAGCTCATCGCCGGTCGCCGTTTGCCGTCGTCGTTGCCTTGGTGAGCTTCGCCTCCCGGTGCTCACCATCATGCCGTAGATCACCGGCGACCATCGGTTCCCTAGCCACGTCACTGTCGGCCTGCCTGCGCGGCTGACCCATTAGCACCACGTCACCCTCCCATCCGTCGTGTCTGCCGTGTCAACACCGCATGGCCTCAAATCCGATCGGGAGTGATCTCGTCCATCGGATTCAAATCCAATCGATCTCAGCCGTCCGTTCCCATGAGCCATCTCGGTGGACCTAGTTCACGGTGAACCCACCTCTCTCTCTCTCTCTCTCACGTGGGTCCCGCATGTCAGAGCCGTCCGGCCCTCTCTCCCACTAGGGCTGACGTCATAAATCATTTTATAATTTCTGTAAAACATATAGTAGGCTAAAACTTCTAAAATTCATAACTAATTCATCCTAACTCCATTTGGGGTGATTCAACATGCAAAATTCATTAAACTCAAGATCTACCCATTAAAAATATAATCTTGCTCTGTTGAGGTGTTCTTATGTATTGTTTTTGTCTTTTTGTTAATTGCCTATAGCCGCTGACGTTTCAAAGGACACCGGATTCTTTGAGGAGAGTTTTGAAGATTTTGCGGAGCCGCAAGGCAAGTCACACAGATCCACAATCCTTTGAGCACATTGATCCTATGGTTTAAAATCTGTATTTCATTCAACTGTGCATTTATTTTCTAATATCATCGGGAGGGTGAATCTTATACTTTATATGGCCTATTTTTGCTTGATGACATGATACCTGTACCTATGGGTTTAGTTTACTAGCTAGGCTTTATTATGGGTTAGGTAAGAATAATTTTAGGACTGCCTAGCCATAGCCTAGAAACTTTATTTGGAACTTATGGGCTACTCACTGTAATAAATACCAATAATGGTCTCCTAGTCAATGATGGCAATATAACTCATGACAGAGGTCGTGTTTGGTTAATTAAAATGGTCAACTAAAACTTGACTAATGGTGGGTTGTGAGCACATGGAATGATGATGTTGCTAGTGGTGTTCATGACAATTAAGAACCGGTTCGAGTGTTGCCACAAAGCAATAACCGTACTAACCACAAATTAGAATGAGTAATGGTGGGATTTGAAGTGTGGCATGTTCAACTGAAGGCACTAGGGCTTGTGTGTGGCAGTCATAAGTCCATGCATGGCAATCATAAGTCCATAAGATTGGGCGCTGAGTCGTCTCCCTAGTTAGGCACTTGATCACCCCTACCGGAGATAGGTCGCTTGGTGGGTGGCACTTCTGTTGTGCGTGTTACATGGATGGTCCTGTCACAACTCATTTCCAAGGTACCGTGGTAGTATTGAGGCGCATGGTTATTGTGGAGTTGTGTCTTGTAGGTAAATTTGTATACTCTGGCCAGAGTAAAACTATTTGAATAGCTTGCCACGATCATGGGCGGCGGCAGAGCAATGGTTTTTTATTATTAGACTCACTTATACTTAGTTTAAATAAAATATGGTTTAATTGGATTAGGCTCCAGGATGGGAGTTTGGGCTTGTACAACCTTGGAGGGTTTGTGGGATGGTTAATATTGCTTAATTATTATTTGTTTTAATACTCCTTAAATGCTTTTCATTAGAATGTTGTTATGCAATGGCCATATATATTTCCTGTATTTCTTGTTGACACTGCATGCTTGTTGTGTGGCTTGCAGGGTATATTCATGTACTCATCTACAATAACCTATATCAGAGAAGTTTACTTCAGCGACGAAGGCTTATGGAGAGGACTAGGCGAGATGGAGTCAAGTGCTTGTGGGATCAGTCATCATGCCACTGTCATTTATTCCATTGTTAGACATTATTGTTTGAGAGGTTTTATCTACCTTGTAATAAATTGCACTTGTTATTTGTAAACATTTACTTTGATTACAATATTGTCGATTGTATACCTCCATTGGCTAATTCTGAACGAGAATTTATGCGCATGAAAGCATTGAAATTTTGGGAATAGAAATTCTGAGGTGCTTGACATCACACACGGACGAAACTCCACCATGGCCTCCTCCCTGCTCGTCACGCCACCATGCCCACGCCACCTCATGCACATCAGATCCAACCCGGGTGCCAGATGCGGCATCAGCAGCATTAGAATCCCATCGCACAGCTGGATCTGCCGCCGCAAAACCCGTTGGGGTCATCGCTGCCATAAAATTACAGATCAGGAATGAGAGGCGGAAAACAGAGAGCCCTGCTGCCGGTCTTCCTCGTGACCACGTGGGCTCTGGCACTCCAGCAGCAGTGAGGTGGGGGAGAGGAGGTGGATGGTGTGGTGACATGGGCATCACCCATGTCGCCCGATAGAGGACAACGCACGCGATGGGTTTTTTATTCCAAAATTGTTAAACTACATTGAACAAAAATTTTCATGGTTATATTTAGGATGCCAATATACTTTAGTAATATAATAAAGTTGTGGGCACCCCGGAAGTGCATTGCGAAGAGTAATTACTATGACAATGCGAAATATCTAGATGGATAGGATCTCGAATAAAAACCAATTAAGTGCAATAACCATCCATCCTCATCGCAGCCTTGCCATAATATTTACCCGTTCATAATACAAATTCAAAATACCGAGAAGTGAATAAAAGAGATAATCATAAGGATAGCTTGCCAGTCCTCTCCGTCATACGCCCGTCAAACCACTCGATGGTGGCGACCAAACACGATACGTACCCCAGAGGACTCGAATCACAATAGCTATCCCCTAACCATCTCAATTCTACACAACTCATACTCATGTTCAGCTAGTCCCCAGGAAAGCGACTAGCCTCACACTTTCATCGCAAGCAATTGATAAACATCACAAGTACTCTAAATATTGGATAAAAGAACAGCAGGTTATATATTACATAGAGTGTTCACACCCTAATTCATCACAAAGTGGCACAAAAGATAGCAGCGGAAAATATAAACATAAAGGATAAAAACCAGTGGTGCCATTACCAAACCACAGGGCAACCGACTAGGGATAGAGCATAACTTCAACTACACATTATCCTCGCCACCCTCGGCGGGATAATAGTAGACCACATCAATGTCGTCGTTGTCCTTACCTGAAAGATGCAGCGTGAGTACACAAGTACTCAGCTAGACTTATACAATAATAATAGTTCAAAGGAGTAATGCTAGTCTCTACATCAAGGAGTACGGCTATGTCAATCTGATTTTATATAAAGCTGATTTTATTGAGCAAGTAATACATTTAAAACATAAGCAATTGTGAAATAGCTCAATCTAAAAATTTAGGACAGAAAGCTTATAGTTCTGAAATAGAAGTAAAAATGAGCACAAACCATGCTCTAATCATCCTCCATGGGCCACCATTGTCCAATTATATATGCTACACAAGCATACCATTTTTCATGACTAAAACCAAGTCATATTTAACATCAAAGCCTTTGATATAAACCCATCCATCCATGACTATTCTAAGTCATGGTATAACAAACATAATCCCATAACCACATATCCCAAGTTGGATGCATAACATGAGTAAACTAACACATCAAGCGGTCGTCCTGTGACCGTGGACACGGCTATTCGAATAGTTCTTACTTTGATCAGAGGTGTACATCTTTACCCACACGATGTGATAGAAGCCAAACGGCTACACTCTAGTTTGATCCGTACCCGTCGGTACCCATACTCTATACATTGAGTGCGGACTAGAGGTCACAACAAAACCTTTTGCACGCTTAGCCCCAACCACCTAAACCACGTCTGGGCCCCCGACGACTTAGTCCCACACACAGGGTGACTAAGGGGGGCTCACCGTCGCGGGAGGCACCTCCGTCCCTAACCAGGCGCGCTCGAGGTCCTCCAAAGGAATACCCTTCCTCACGACTGACGAACGGGTGTAGATGGCCACAGCCTCCCGTGCTACTTAGTTAAGCCGTCCCATGCCCGGCATGTGGAAGTACGTAGGGTGCTTGAATAGACGTCAACATGTTCGGTCCTTAACGACCCAGACGGAGCTACATGCATCGGGGAAACACCATCCCGTCATCGCCCTATCATCCGTCCAAGCCAAACATATTCTCAATTATTAATCAGAAGTTATTCTTTGTAGATTTTAACCCATCCATTCGCATTAACTAGTTTTGAACCGATAGCTCCATCTATCGGATTTTTCTAAGTCCAGAACTAAGCATGGCTAAGCATTCGGTAAAATAAAAGTATCCCAAAGTCCTTAACCAGGGTTGACAAGGTATAAATATGGAATCAACAATCAAGGAACGGAAATGCATTCAATTGGGTAATATTGACTCTACCCGTTTTCCCATTTAAAAGACCGAAACATGCATATAAATATTGCTTTCGCAAACAAAACAATTTATTAAAAATATAGGTTCAATATACTTAGATGCTTGCCTTGCTGCAGCGATGGTTCACACTCAACCTCTGGTTCTTGCTCCACGTACTCCGAATTGTCTGAATCTACCGATAAAAAACGAATATACAAATAAGAATCAATTAAATATGTCTATGCAAAAATGAACAATAAATGCTGAGATAAATACAGTAGGTATTTAACATTTTAAAGTGAATTTTAGTGAAAGAATCATTTCAAAATCTTATACGGTTTATGAGTTACAAAAATAACAAGATAAAAAGGCTGAAATTGACAGTTTTGTAATTATTTATATTGTAACCTTAAGTTATTATATTTGACTGACATTTTCTATTAAGATTTCAAGAAGGCATGCATTGTTATATAAAAGAGCATAACCTACTGGTTCCGACAAAATTTGGTTCACTGAAATTTGATTTAAAAAGATTTAGATATGAATTTCTCAATTTTGTCAAAAGAAGGGTTAGAAATTACTTAGGCCTATTTTGGGAGGTAGTCTTGTCAAATACAACTTGTCCACAGTATAGGTTACAACTTCCTGAGTTAAACAAAAGTGGTTTCATATTTTTAGCAGTTAGGATGAATCTTCTAAAAATTTACAAAGTTCTTGGGCACAAAATAAGTTATTTTTGCTTCACATTATTTTATAGACATTTTCTGTACAGAAGTGGTCTTATTATATTTCACAGCATTAAAGTTCACAAATTTACAGAACTAAAAAAATTGGTTTCACTCATTTTGGAGTTGGAAAGAATTTTCTATGCACTTTTGAAGTTTATAGAAATTTCCAGTTTTTAGCACGTGTTCATAGAAATTTTTGTTAAGAGTCCCTAAGGTTTTCTCTATTTAGACACAGGTCCTCGCTACAACTCTCTGTGAGAGGAAGATATATAACATGAACCCTGAGCTTATCAAAATATTACAGAGAAGTCCATCTTCTTCTCCAACGAGTAGAGACAGGCCAGCGCCATAGCTAAGCTCGATTCCGAGCTCGCCGGCGGCGAACGGCGGCCCGGATGGGGGCGAGGTTAAAAGATAAAATGTAGAGCAAGTCTTTGCGATTCCATTCCTCTAATTCTCTTGGCCGGTGGTGGCCGGAGATGGCCGGAAACTCGCCGGCAAAGAAGAAAAGTGGCGGCGAGCTCGGGCTACTCGTTCTTGTGGCAATGCGACAAGGAGAAAGCTTAGGTGGGGCATGCAAAGGCCTCAACAAAGTACACTGGTGCTCACCGACAGGTCGCGCCTAGTGGACGAGCTCCGGCGAGGTAGGAACAACGCTGGTAGCGGTGGAGAGCTCCGGCGGCGGCAGTAGTGCAGTAGTGGCTCTGATCTATTGCATGCATGTCCAAAGCATCACATGCATGAGGTAGAACATCGCCTAGGGTTGCTATCACTGCAAGGGATCGATGGATGACTCACCGGGTGGACGGGAATCGACGGTGGAGGCATTCGGTCGGAGTTGGAGAAGACGACGTCAATCTCCCTCCTTGGTTAACCGATCTAGGTAGTTCTTGGGGAGTTTTAAAGCTGGAAGGGAGGCGGCACTGGTGGCGCAGCTGCTCCGCCAGGGAAGCTCCGAGGTGGCCGGAATGCCGGCGCGACGGCGTGATCTGGCCGCGCACTAGGCGCGCTCCGAAGCACCAGTGGCGAGGCGGCGACGGCGGCTTCTTCTCCACGGCCGGCAGCATGGACAGCAGCAGCTTCAGCAGCAGCAGCAGCAGCTCGGTAGCAAGAAGAAGGAGAAGAGGGCTGAAAGAGCTCTCTCTCTGCTTGGTTTCTTGGCTCTGGGATGGAGTGGAGCAGCAGGCGACACAGTTGGGAGAGGCAGAGGTGAGCTAGCTGGCTAGGAGACTTGGAAGCTGAGGAGAAAAGGAGAAAAGGATGACAGCAAGGCTAATAGGTGCCACTCTCTCCATTTGCATGCATTGGTGGGTCCCACTCGAAAATTTTGGTGCACAAGAGATGGAGCTAGCTCCTAGACACTGATTCATGGGCCCAGGTCGTGATGGTCTAGGAATGGCAAAGAGGGTTGGGTAAGAAAACTGGTGAAAACTGATTTTGAGAGGTTTTTCTGGATTTTTCTCTTCCTCTCAATTTAAAAATCAAAATGAGTAAGTAAAACTGGTGTTAAAAATATGGGGATTTTTGTGTAGCTAGCCCAGACTACCTAGGTTCCATTTTTGAAAGTTTCACACAAAATTTCGAAATGGTTTGCTCACAGAAATTCAACAAAAAGGACCCAGGCTGAAACTTGTTTGAATTTTTAAGGGGTCTAAACTAATGAAATAAATTCTGAAAAAAATATATATTAATTTATGATAAATAAACTAATATTTAAATAAAATATCTCCCATATACACTTCTATTCGATTTGATGCACTTTTTAGTAGTGTTTTGTTTTTGCCGATTTAGGATTCAATTATTGAGGGTTTAAATGTTGCAAACTTTATCCTGCAAGAAGTGACAATGCAAAAATTTAAGTTGTACATTCTAATGACGGAAGGGCATAACACTAATTACCTGAAATTAAATCTAGGGCTGTGACAAAAGTATGTTTAAATCTTTTGGAAAAAGATTAATGGTCAAGGTTTGAAAATGCATTGTACCCTTTGTCGGTTATTTAAAAATGGAAGGAGTACATGAGTTGTAAAATAAATGTTTTTACGGTCATTTGAATGATATCTCTACTCCACCAGAGAAAAGAAAAAAACCGTAAAAACAATTCTTCCGTCTTCCAGATTCCATTGCAATGTAGAGTATGGTGCTAGTGTGACACAAACGGAAAATGACTTTTTCCTAAAGAGGTGTAAATTAAATTAGAGGGAAGGCGAGGCGAGGCGAGGCAGAGAGGGGGCTGAGGCGAGGAACGCGCGCAGACGCATGCACGCGTGCGGGGCCGTCCCCTCCCATCGCATTCGCAATCGTCCATCTGCCCGCGCGCCCTGAGTGCTTGGACCGCGCGTGCATGTCGTTGCATTGCCCCCACCGGACGGACCAACGACGACCGGGCACCATCTCCGGCCGGTCGGGCAGACATCTCCGAGGAGCTAGCCAGCTAGCTATCTAGCCAGAGCCTAGATTGAGAATTTTTCCATCCGATCGAATCGCCCCCAGTCCCGGCCGGCACGTGTCAGTGTCACCGGTCGGCGTGACCGGTTTGTCGTCAGCCATGAAGCCGGGCATTCTGAAGTCTCGGCGGAGCAACGTCGGGGACGAGGAGGAGGGCTCCGGCGGCGGCAGCTTCCCCCCGGCGCCGCGCAAGGAGTGCTGGTGGTCGTTAGGGATTCTCCTCAAGGCCGCCGCGGCGCTGCTGATCCTGATGGCCGGTGTGCTGATCGGCCTGGCCGCCAGCGCCAGCCGGTCGTGCTACTACGTCGAAGGCAGCGGCAAGGAGGTAGAGCCGCGGCGGGGAGAAGGCGAAGGAGGAGGGCGGCGGTGTCGCGACGACGGCGAGGGCGCGGCGCTGAGCTTCCAACGGTTCGTGCAGCCGCACCCGCCATGGGGGCACCCGATGAAGGACGAGGAGCTCTTCTGGCGCGCGTCAATGGCGCCGCGCGTGGAGGAGTACCCGTACCAGCGTGTACCCAAGGTGGCGTTCCTGTTCCTGACGCGCGGGCCGCTGCCGTTCGCGCCGCTGTGGGAGCGCTTCTTCCACGGGCACGAGGGGCTCTACTCGGTGTACGTGCACGCGCTGCCGGAGTACCGGCTGAACGTGTCGTCGTCGTCGTCGCCGTTCCACGGGCGGCAGATCCCGAGCGGCGACGTGTCGTGGGGCTCCATCACGCTGGTGGACGCCGAGAAGCGGCTGCTGGCGAATGCTCTGCTCGACTTCTCCAACGAGCGGTTCGTGCTCGTCTCCGAGAGCTGCGTGCCGGTGTTCAACTTCCCGACGGTGTACGAGTACCTGGTGAACTCGGCGCAGAGCTACGTGGAGTCGTACAACATCGACGTGCCACAGTGCGCGGGGCGGTACAACCCGCGGATGGCGCCCGACGTTCTGGAGGAGCAGTGGCGCAAGGGCTCCGAGTGGTTCGAGCTGAGCCGCGACCTCGCCGCCGACATCGTCGCCGACCGCCGATACTACGCCATCTTCCGCAAGCACTGCACGCCGTCGTGTTACCCGGACGAGCACTACATCCCGACGTACCTCCACCTGCGGCACGGCGCGCGCAACGCCAACCGGACCGTCACCTGGGTGGACTGGTCGCGCGGCGGCCCGCACCCGGCGCGGTTCGGCAAGGCCAGCGTCACGCCGGCGTTCGTGCAGGCCATCCGCAACAACGGCACGCGGTGCGCGTACAACGGCAAGCCCACCACCGTGTGCTACCTCTTCGCCCGCAAGTTCGCGCCCAGCGCGCTCGCGCCGCTGCTCAACATGTCCACCACGCTCCTCGACTTCTGACCTTTTTTTTTTCTCTTCTTCTCCGGTACTACTAACTTGTTAGCTGATCGATGGATGATTCCTTCCTTGTAAATTTCTGTCCGTACCTTAATTCTCTCTAGCTTCTTAATTTCTCAGTCTGTTTGATAATGAATTGTAGCTATCTAGCACCACCTTCTTTTCAGCTTATTCATCAAAATTTTAAAACAAATTATTTACTCCATGCTTCGAAAAATACGTTTTCAAAAATATTATACTGCATTCCTGAGCTAGACCACATGTTTTCAACTATTTATTTAGTTTTTTAAAAAATATTTAACTTATATCTTTATAATTAGATAATATACATTAATAACTCGCTTAATAATCTAAATTAAACGGACAAGTAAAAAAAAATTGTTCTGATTCTTACTACATTGTAGCGATGCCATTTCCCTCTATTTGGGGGCGTCCAAAAAAGTTATTCTGATTCTTACATTGTAACGATACCATTTCCTTCTATTTGGGGGAGTCGATCCATTTATTTACACCGCAAGGACACATCACACATGCCCTCGTTTCTTACATCTGGACTCTGGAGTTGGATTGGACCGGGCGTGTGCCCCATGGCTCAATTGAACATACCGAGCAAATTGTGGCACATTTTTTTCTTGAAGAGAGAGATTAGGAACATGGCCCCATATCCAAACCGTACATAACAAGTGCACGGCCATGTTTGGTTTCAAATCTTTGTTGGTAGCACCAAATTCTGAACAAGTTTTCGCCACTGCCAACTCTTTCATAGGGTAGAGTTTGGATTGCTATTAATATTTTTTAATAATGAAAACTTTATTAAACTTAGCCAATTACATTAAGGTGATACAACTAAAAACACTCCCGACCTCTGCAAAGCTAAGATGCACATAGCCAAACTCACAACCATATATAAGTTTCTTCAAAATAAATATAATACAGAGAATGCTAAGGGTTATCAATCCGTAGACTAGATTGTTACCCATGTTCCTGGGTAAAATACTCCCTGACCATTCGCTCTAATTGCTGACATGCCACAAAATAAAATCTCGTAGTCCTAGCTTCATTCCTGCATAGCCATAACCTGCAAAGGAGAGTAAATCATTTTATCGTTAAAAACCACCTCATTCCTGCATAGCCATAATGACCAACAAGTAGCAGCCGCTCCTAGTACAACTGAGATCTCATCTCTTTAGAAACTCGCAAAAGCCAATCCCAAATAGATGTGAGACACTACAAGACGGACGTAGGTCTAAAGCGATATGGATAATCGACCATACCAAGTGAGCGAGACGGCAGTGAAAAAATATATGTTTTATTGTCTCATCTTTATAACAAAAACAAGAAGCTTTGCTGCCTTGCCAATTCCACTTGGCAAGGTTATCCTTTGTTAAAACTATGCCACAACATAAGTACTAAAGAAAGATCTTGACTTTTAGAGGAATCTTTAGAGTCCACAACCGTTATTTATATTAGGAACACCATTATGGACGAGAGCTATGTAGTGATATTTCACCGAGAATTCCCCATTTCATGTGTTAGCTTAATATTAGCGATGTTAGGTAACATATTGTTCCATGCCACTAATTTGAAGTCTATCAGATCCCTTCTCCCTGAGAAGTTAGGAGATGTCTATAATACTTCTGAAATCATTGCTTGTTTGTGCCTAACAATGTTGTATAAGCAATATGAAGCTAACTTTTGATTATATGGAGAAAAAGTTCTAGATTAATGCCAAATTGATTATAGGCAATCTATGCCTATATACCTATACTAATTGAGTACTTTTTATAAGCTCCTATGTTAACTAGAAAAATCTAACCATCGATTAGTTAGATCGTATTATGGTGACCATACATCATGGAATCTAATATGTGTTTATAGTCATGGGCCAATATTAAAGCCCACCCACCGTATGCATCTTATTATCTCGCTGCTGATCTCACATTTGTACTAGACATATCCTAACTTTATAAATAGAGAGAATACATATGAAAGATCCTACTTTCATACATAGAGATCTCCAGATAACAGATGCGCGCAAAACATGAGCAGACGGGGAACACGGCTAGGGTTGTCAAAATAGCTTGAGGCTCGTGAGCAGCTCGAGCTTGCTCATTCTAGACTCGATTCAAGCTCGGCTCGAGCTCCAAACGAGACTAGCCCAAGTCAAAGCTCGCGAGCTTTACCGAACCAAGCTCAAGCTTCTAACAAGCTGATTATATATGACTTTTATTATTTATTCACCTTATTTATTTCATAAACTAAAAGATCATATACATTAGTATATACATATACAATGAATCAAGATGTGTTAGCATCACATATATATCTTAAGTGCCATTCGTTTTGGCTTGTAGCTTATGGCTTCTTCTTCGGTTTCCATTAGCACACTTCTCAAAACGTAAAACGGTATGTTTTTTGTAAAAACTTTCTATATGAAAGTACCTCTAAAAAATCAAATAGATTCATTTTTCAAGTTTCTAATAGTTAATACTTAATTAATCATATGCTAATGATGTTTCTTGTTTTATGTGCGGCTTATAGGACATAAAAAAACTGATTCGAGCAGCCTCTTAAGTCCTTTTTCTTCTCTTTTATTAGTACAATTAACTAGAAAATAATTATTTTAATTAAGAGATTATCTTTAAAATATATGTTATACTACTTGCGGCTGAGCTCGAGTATGATCGAGCTCAAACCGAGCCTGCTTGAAAGCTTGAAGGTGAAGCAGGCTCAACTTGAGCCCGAGCCAGGCAGACAAGCTCGCTCGAGCTCGGCTTGTTGACAGCCCTAAACACGTCGCATCTAACTTGGTGAGCGACGACAAGCTGCTCCAATCAACATTCATCTTGATGGATCGGCGGCGATTCAGACTCTAGCTGTCACAGCCCTAGATTTAATTTCAGCTAATTAGTGTTATGTCCTACTATCATTAGAGGGCACATTTTAAATTTTTGCATTGTCACTTCATGCAAAATTAAAGTTTGCAATATTTTTAAACTCTCGATAATTAAACCCTAATCGGTAAAAACCAAATATTACTAAAAAGTGCATCTTTTTGAACAGAAGTGTATATGGGAGACAATTTATTCAAATATTAGTTTATTTATCAGGAATTAACATAATTTTTCCAGAATTTAATTCATTATTTTAGACCCCTTAAAATTTCAAACAAGTTTCAGCCTGGGTTCTTTTGTTTGAATTTCTGTGAGCAAACCATTTTGAATTTTTGTGTGAAACTTTCAAAAGTGGAACCTAGGTAGTCTGGGTTAGCCACACAAAAATCACCATATTTTTAACACCAGTTTTTCTTACTCAATTTGATTTTTCTTTAAAGTGATGCTTATGCATTTGTATAGCCTGAGGAATTTCTAAAAATGTTTGGTCAAACATAAAATCAAGGAAAAATTCCTGTAAATACTATCCCACATAATTAATCTAATGTAAATTTTACATCATTTTATCACTTCAATAAAATCCCTCAAATCAGCAAAACTAGGAAGCTAGCTGAAATAAATTGGTTTATTTCTAAAATTCACCAAATAAAAATGAAGATTAATTAGGCAGTGAAATTTTACCAATAGGTGTGTCAAGAAGAACCCTACCACCAGTAATTTTGGCTCAATTTAATTCCCAAATAAATCACATAAAATAATAAGAGCAAAGCCCTAGGGACATAAACTACACTGCAGAAAAACTGGATCAGTATGCCTACTTTGCAATTTCACCAAAGACAAGCCAGAGCACTTCTAACCCTGAAATTTGGTCAGCAGGTGAAACACATCTTTCTCTACCTCCAATAATTTTCCCATAATTTATGCTCCTCATTAACCTAGTAGAACAGTAATACAAAAACTGCATGTTGGACAGCTCACAAGACTTAGTCTCTAGAGGTTTCTTCTCTCTATTTCACTTCCATGTGGGACCCACAAAACCATGGCCCACTTGTAAACCTCAGCACTGCTTGGGATAGAGTGTTTTACCAAGAAATCCACCCACACCTCTCTCCTCTCCATAGGTTTCCACTACATGGACCCACTAAACATAGTCACCACCTAGCTAAATGTGTGTAAAACAATGCCTCCTTACAAGTGGGACCCACCCTGGGCACTGTAGAACCGGAGTAACTCATCACTGCATGAGAAACATGGCAGCACCTCCTTTCTTTCTCTCCCTCAGTACATAGAGTAGCCTGGGCAAGCACACCTCTGGGAAACCTCGACCTTTTCGCTCGAAATCTCGCCAGCAGAACCCTCTTCTCATCCTCTTCACGTTCCTACCGAGAAGGCCGGAGAAAACCTCTAGGATCGCTGGAGACAGAAGCATTTTCTTCACCACCGAAGGTGTTCGGTTGAGCCCGAGCTAGATCCGGTGAGCTCCATCCTTTCTTAACCACGGGAACGTGATATACATCTGCTAATCATTCCATTTTCGCACTTTATGGCACTAGGTTTGCTAGTCGGAGCCGCCGTGCCGCCGCCGTCCCTACTCTCTGCGCTGCCGAACTGCCGTCGCTCGGGTTGTCGCTGTTCCAGCGAGCTCCGGCGATCCTAGCCCGAACCATCTCGCCGCCAGCATCGCCTTGGTCCCAAGAGGCTCTGGCCTCGACCAATCGAACCGTAAAGTCGTGTACCAGGAGATCGGCGTCGTAGTCCCCAAGTTCGGCCGCCAGCCGCTGTCGTCGATTACATCTCCTGTGGTTAGCCTCCATTCGATTTGTCGCACTAAGCCCATCTCTACGAGGTCTCTAACCTTTTCGGCAACTCGGCTTCGTCGCAGTACCCCGGGAGAAGGCCGACGACGTGGTCCCGAAGGATTTCGCCGCCGCCGGACCAAGTTCGCCGTCGCCGTTGCTATTCCAGCTTCGCCAGAACCAAACACAACCCTCAGTAAGCCTTCTGGTACCCTTAGATGCAACCACATGCTTTGGTTTGGCTAGAAACCGACCGTAGCTCGATCGGCCTCATCGACCTGAAACACTCTGCCGCTCGTGTCGCCACTGCGCCTAGCTCTGGCCACCGCCGGCGATGAGAAGACCACCAATGGGTTCACCATAGTCCTCTCCACCTTTTCTCTATTGGCCGCAGTCCAAGCCGAGCCGCCGTTCACTGCCGGCGTCGGTGAACAGAACCGGCGGCAAGCCAGCCCCGTGCCTCCTCTGTTTTGAAACACTGACAGGTGGGCCTGAGTTGAGGATAAATAAGAAAAGAGAAGAAAAGATAAACTAAATTATTTTTCCACAGAAAACTATTCAAACTTTAAAAATCCATAACTTTGCCATTTTAACTCCTTTTTTTAGTGAAACCAATTTTTTTAGTTCCATAAATTTGTGAAATTTAATACTGTCAAATAAAATATGACCACTTCTGTACAGAAAATATCTATAAAATAATACCAAGCAAAAGTAACTTATTTTGTGCCTAGGAATTTGGAATATTTCTATAAAATCCATTATAACTCCTTTTGAGGTGAACCAAATTTCTATGGATTCATAAAAATGTTGTCTTTAATGTTGTAAAATAAAAAGTGAGAACTTCTGTGTAGGATTTTTCTCTAAAAATGGAAATATTTTTTATATACCTCTTTATAACCTAGAAGATTATAAATTTCTAGAAAACTCATCATAGCTGCTAAAAATGTGAAACCACTTTTGTTTAACTCAGAAAATTGAAACCTTTGCTGTGGAAAATTTGTATTTGACAAAACTACCTTCCCAAAATAGGCCTAAGTAGTTTCTAAACCTTCTTTTTTTGACAAACTTGAGAAATTCATATCTAAATCTTTTTAAATCAAATTTCAGTGAACCAAACTTTGTTAGAGCCAGTGGGTTATGCTCTTTTATATAAAAATACATGCCTTCTTGAAATCTTAATAGAAAATGTCAGTTAAATATAATAACTTAAGGTTACAATAAAATATTTACAAAACTGCCATTTTTCAGCTTTCCTATCTTGTTATTTTTGTAACTCATAAACCGTAAAAGTTTTCAAAATAATTATTTCACTAAAATTCACTTTAAAATGTTAAATATCTACTGTATTTATCTCATAATTAATTGATCATTTTTGCATAGATATATTTAATTGATTCTTATTTACATATTCGCTTTTTATCGGTAGATTTAGACAATTCGGAGTACGTGGAGCAAGAACCTGAGGTTGAGTGTGACTTCGTGCAGCAGCAAGGCAAGCATCTAAGCATATTGAACCTATGTCTTCTATAAATTTATTTGTTTGCGAAAACAATATCTATATGCATGTTTCAGTCTATTTAAAATGGGAAAACGGGTAGAGTCAATATTGCCCAATTGTATGCATTTCCATTCCATGGTTGTTGATTCCATGTTTATACCTTGTCACCCCTGGTTAAGAACTTTGGGATACTTTTATTTTACCGAATGCTTAGCCATGCTTATTTCTAGACTTAGAAAAATCTGATAGATAGAGCTATCGGTGCAAAACTAGTTTAATACGAATGGATGGGTTAAAATCTGAAAAGAATAACTTCTGATTCATAATTGAGAATATGTTTGACTTGGACGGATGATAGGGCGATGAAGGGATGGTGTTTCCCCGATACATGTAGCTTCGTCTGGGTCGTTAAGGACTGAACATGTTGACGTCTATTCAAGCACCCTACGTACTTCCACACGCTGGGAATGGGACGGTTTAACTTAGTAACACGGGAGGCTGTGGCCATCTATGCCCGTCCGTCAGTCGTGAGGATGGTTTTTCCTTTGGAGGGCCTCGAGCGTGCCTGGCTTTGGCCGGAGGTGCCTCCCGCGACGGTGAGCCCGCCTTAGTCACCCTATGTGTGGGGCTAAGTCGTCGGGGGCCCAGACATGGTTTAGGTGGTTGGAGCTAAGCGTGGGAAAGGTTTTGTTGTGACCTCTAGTCCGCACTCAATGTGTAGAGTGTGGGTACCGACGGGTACGGATCAAACTAGAGTGTAGCCGTTTGGCTTCTATCACATCGTGTGGGTAAAGATGTACACCTCTGATCAGCGTAAGAACTATTCGAATAGCCGTGTCCACGGTTACGGATGACCGCTTGATGTGTTCCTCAGTCATGTTAGCATCAAACTTGGGATATGTGGTTATGGGATTATGTTGTTATAACATGATTTAGGATAGTTATGGATGGATGGGTTTATATGGCTTGGTTTTAGTCATGAAAGATGGTATGCTTGTGTAGCATATTTATTTGGGCAATGGTGGCCCATTGTTGATATTAGAGCATGGGCTTGTGCTCATTTTTACTTCCATTTCAGAATTATAAGCTTGCTGTCCTAAATTTTCAGATTGTGTTATTTCTCCAAATGCTTATAGTTTCAAGTTATTATTTGCTCAATAAACTTGGCCTTATGCAAAGCTAGATCAACATAGCCATATCCCTTGACGTAGAGATCAACATTACTCCTTTGTATTATTATTATGGTGTAAGTCTAGCTGAGTACCATCCGTACTCACGCTGCATATTTTTCAGGTAAGGACATCAACGATGCTGATATGGTCTACTATTATCCCGCCGAGGGTGGCAAGGATAATGTGTAGTTGATATTAAGCTCTGCCCCAGTTGATTGCCCTGTGGTTGGGTTTGGCACCACTGGTTTTATCCTTGATATTTATATTTTCCGCTACTATCTTTACTTTGTGATGAATTAGGGTGTGAACCCCCTATGTACTATATATAACCCTGCTGTATTTTTATCCATCTTTAGAGTACTTGTGATGTTTATCAATTGCTAAGATGAACATGTGGAACTACAGCTTTCCTGGGCTAGTCACACATTAGTAAGAATTTAGAAATGATGAGATGCATGGATGTTGATTCAACCGTAGACCATGTCCCTAGAAGTGTGTATCGTGTTTGGTTGCCACCTTCGTGTGGTTTGACGGGCACACTTCGCCGTTTCGGACTGGTGAATCAACTCTCCAAATATCTCCTTATTTCTAAATTCGACGCTTTGGATTTGTATTGTGAATGGGTAAATATTATGGCAAGGCTGTGATAAGGATGGATGGTTACTGTACTTATTTGGTTTTGATTAGGGATCCCATCCATCTAGATATTTCGCGTTGTCGTAATAATTACTCTCCACAATGCATTGCTGGGGTGTCCACACTAGCCATTCCACGGGGATCATCCAGTCGTTCTTCATCTAGAGATTGGCGGTGATTGCTGCTATAGAGTTGTTCAGACATGATCGCTACTACTAGCTATGTGTAGCCTCGATTGATTTATTTTGTTTGGTATTTCTGACGTTGCCTCGATCGGCTGTGGAGTTAGCTTGCAAACACCGACTTCTAGCTCCACCCCACACGCTTGGCTCCGGTGAGCTGCGTCGCTTCGGAGCTGAACTCCACGGCGTGGTGCTCATCCTCACACTGCTTCTAGCGCGGGCATCGACCTGGTCCCTGCCCCAGCCTTCTCCTGCTGTCCCTCTTCGCCGGTATTGTAGGAGGTGAGGGCGGATGTCAACCCTTGTCGGGTCGCTCGTGCCCACGCAACCAGAACTAGCCGTGCCCTATCTTGCCCAAAACTGGCAGCCTGCTTGGGCGGCAGCGAGGAGGAGCTCGAGCTCTGCGGTGGGGGTCTCGACGAAGCTGAATGAGGCAGAGAAGGTGGATCTTGTCGGCAAGTGCTACGGTGGGGAGGTAGAAGGGGACGAGGCCGAGGAGGCTCGTTGGCAGGACATCTCATCAATGGTTGGCTTGCAAGTGAAGGACATGAACATCGACAGGTTGAGCGCGTTGAGCAGCCTGTCGCGGCTATTGGAAATAATCTCTCGGCATGGAAATCCGAGGTGATCACGTGTGATTCTTTTCATCCTTATCGCGCGTGATTACAGCGATTGCAATCACTCTCCATTAGGAAACTCTAACGTGTGATGATCGGAAGCGCTAAAACTTTCCATTTTGTGAGCCGCCCCCGATATCCTCAGTGCTAAAAATAAAAGGGGAGTACAGCCGTGAGGAAGGATGCCTCTCTCACGTTCATCTTCTCCACGACAATTTCTAAAACTCTAACCCGATCCTTAGTGAGCAGTGGAAGGGAAACGAAAGGCTGTTCTCGAGCAGTGTAGGTGGCGACTAGAGGAATTTCGTCACCTCGGCCATACCACTACGACCTCTACAACCTCGATGAACGCCGGCGAGGTTCGAGGATCTTTATCCTCTACATCCACGCCGAACATCGCTGAGGAAATCAAGTCAATCTTCATGGCTTCAAACACCGGTCATTAATCTAAATTTCGCAATTAGGTGATTAAGATAGGCTAAGCTCTTAGTTTAGTAGATAGCAATAATCTACATTTGGTATCAGAGCCGTAGCTTAGCCTTTTGATCCCATCATCATCCTGGCAGAAGCCATTTAGATGCTCAATTGGTTCGGATTCATGTTGTAGCCCTAAATTTTAGTCTAATTTAGTTCAGTTTGTTTGGATTAGGGTTCAAATTGCACTGCTCCTAGGATTTTTGAAGTTTAAGTTTAAGTTTTATGTTGTTTTAAGGCCTGGGTAGAAATTAAGAAGGAGGAGAGGCGGCGGGTACACAAAAATCCCCAAATTTCCCCAATCCTTAGAACCGTAATTTGAAATCCCCAATTACCCGAACCCTAAATTCCCAAAATCAGAAACCCAAAGCAATTAATCCCCAAATCAGAACCCCAAATGAAATCCCTCGGGTTTTAGGCCTACCTGGGGTGGGTCTTCGTCGCCATCGGGGACGCAACGGCATCAGCTCACCGTGGTCGCCATGGTGCCCGACCGGAACTTGAGCAGCATCAGTCTGCCACTCAAGCTCTTGGTGTCCTCGCGCCGCTGAGGCTTAGCGTCGTCATCGTCCGTCTATGGAGCAGTGTGTGGCTTTGCCGCGCACGGGCGCCTCGACGCCGCTCCACCGGGCCACCGCCGCCGTCACACCATTGCCTCGTCGTGGGATCAGGAGAGAAAGGGGAAGAAGAATGGGGATTAGGGTTAGGGTTGTCGGCCACCGGCGATTTTGTCTCAATGTGATCCAATCTCGGCCGTCCGATTAGAATCCATCGAATACTGTTAAGTCGTTGCCGTGGCCATTAGATCTCGACCGTTCATCAGGCATCGAACGGTCATCGCATTTAAAGTTGCGGGACTAAATCCAACCACCCATCAAATCGGACGGCTCGGATCAGCCAGCGACACCGACCGCGTAAATGGGCCAGCCCAGGCCACGCGCTACGCGCGTGCTCGGCACAGTAGCGGGCCACGCAGATTGGGCCCCCCACGCGCTAGCTCCACACATTAACAGGCCGAAAGGCCTTGTGGAGCAAATTCTTGATTTTATTTTTTCAGTTTTTATTAATTTATTTTCAATATTCCAATGCACATTTGATGATATTTTATGCTCAAAAATTGCTGAAAAAATTATGGGAAAAATTTGTTAATTATCTCTGGCAAATTCTCAATTTTTGTAGTCTATTTCACTCTTATCTCATGATTATTATTTTCCTGGAATAAAATTATTAGATAGTCTGCAATTTATACATATTCCATTTTAATGTTATTTCATGATTAATTTTGCTGAGAAAATTATGAGGTTAATTCTATTAAATTCTTCTAGTTAAATGGAACCAACGAGAAATTTGGCTGGATGTTTATTCTCATGATGTGAATTTGTTTTCTACCAACGTCGATTATAAATTCATGTCGATTTATGGATAAATTAGTTTTCTTGATTATATTGTCCCAACGGTAATATAATTGAGAAATTTATTTAATCATTATTGTGTGATTAATTGTACCAACGTAGATTAATTACATACATGCTTTATTTATGCATTTCCTTGTAATTTTTTCAGCTCTTGGTCATCTTAGAGAGCTTGAGCCCCTTGATGGGACCAACTATGCCAAATGGAAGAGTACTATATTACTCAACCTAGGCATGTTGGATTATGATTATGCCATTAGGGAGGATGCCCCTATGAAGCCCTCCACACTGAGGAAAATTACATGGAAATTAAGAAACAATATGAGGAGAAATCAGCGGCATGGGATAAATCTAACAGGATGTCTCTCATGTATATTAAGAGTAATATTTTCCCTGCCATTATTGGGGCTATTGTGGACTCCACTGATGTATGGACATACTTAGCTAATATTGATGAGAACTTTAATGCCCTGTTCCTTAGTGCTGCATAAGCAGCTTATTTAAGCCGCGCGCAAAACGAGGAACATCATTAGCGCATGATTAATTAAGTATTTACTATTAAAAAGTTGAAAAATGGATCTATTTGCTTTTTTAGAGCTACTTTCATATAGAAAATTTTTGCAAAAAACACACCGTTTATCGTTTTGGGAAGCGTGCGCGCGGAATCCAAAAAAAATAAGCTGGCTCATTCAGTGGTGCCGAACAGGCTGTAAGAGTTCTCTCAAAACTTATGCTAGTACAATCATTATGCAGATGATGACTAGCCACTATAATGGTAAAGGTGGCACTAGAAAACATATCATGGAGATGTCGGCCATGGCCTATGAGCTTAAGTCCATGGACATGGCTATCACTGATGGTTTCTTAGTCCACTTCATCATGAGTTCACTGCCCACTGACTATGCTCCTTTCAAGATTAATTACAACACTCAGAAGGATAAGTGGACCATAGCAGAGCTAATCTCTCACTCTGTTGAGGAGGAGGAGCACCAAAAGACTGAAAAGCATAAGAGGCAAGAACAATTAAACCTCCTCAACAATGCTAGTGGGAAAAGGAAGTTCTATAAAGGGGAGAGAAGCAACTCCCAAAGGAACAATAATAAGAAGAAAAAGAAGCAAAATAAAGCTCCCACTCAGGTGAATCAGGGACCTTAGGCTACCTAGAAGGGCAAGGCACAAGCTCCAGCTGCACCATTCCTGTGCAAATTTTGCAAGGAGGAAGGCCATGTACAGAGGGACTATCCAGGCTTCAAGGCTTGGCTCATTAAGCATGGTAATAGTTTTGTTGATTTAGTTTCTAATGTTGATGAATCATTTTATGTTGATTTTACCCATGATATATGGTGGGTTGACTCAGGTGCCACCGTGCACGTTGCTAATTCATTATAGGGATTCTATACCGTGAGGACCCTAAAAAGAGGGGACAGAATCCTAAGAGTGGCTGATAGAGCTCAGATGGTAGTCCGAGCTGTTGGAGGACTACATCTTCTACTTCCTAGTGGCTTTAGTCTATTACTTTACGATGTTTTATTTGCTCTCTATCAAGAGGAACCTTATATCTGTAATGGTTTTAACTCAGACTAGCTATGAGTGTAATTTTGCTAAGAACAAATACATCATTAAGTATAATAATAATGATATTGGTCTTGCCATCGTGCAAGACAAGCTCTATTTACTCTCTTTGGATGATAATGTGATGAATGTTGTAAATGTCTGTAATGAAAATGTAACGTCTTCGAAATTGTGGCACTGTCGTTTAGGCCACATTTCTAGAGGGAGAATGGAGCGTCTCTATAACACCCTAAATTATCCCCATATAAAAATAAATGAGAAAAAGGAATTTTAGAAAGTAAATTAAAAGCCTCAATGAATGAAAATAATAAAAACAGAAAAAATCCATAGCAAAATGGGCTTGGAAATAATTTTATAAAATTCTTTGCTCAATCATCTATTTTCTAGAATTTTCTAGGATTTATTTGATTAAGGGAAGTATTTTTGATGAATTAAATTGAGTCACAGCATTAAAATAAAAGAAAAAGGAATTAAAAACCCTCTTCCCTATGCATGGGCCGATTCTGGCCCGTTACTGTGCACTTAAACGTCCCACCATGCGCGCGTGGCCCACGGCCTGCGGCCGCCGCTCCGCCCGCGCCTCGCTAACAGGTGGGCACCATCTGTCCGCATCGTCGTCAACCTCTTGTTGGAGGAATCCTGTTCATCCCGAGCGCCGCCGCCGCAATCTGCGCCAAATCCGAGCGCCTCGGCCCCAATTTCGTCCAATCGGTTGAGGGGAAACGGTGCCCCGACCCTCCTCTATCTTATCCCCAAGGAAACGGAGCCTAATCGCGCACGGTAGAGGAGACCCGAAGCTTCCCGACTCGGATTTTATCCTTAATCCGCCTCCACCGCATATCTCGCCGAACCCGAGCCAGACTCGCCTCCTTGCCGCCATAAATAGCAAGCCCTAGACCCCTGGAAGCTATCCCGCACACAAGGTTGAGCTCTAGCTAGCCCTAGCCGCCTCCCCGCGCCCTGGGTTCGCTCCGCTGCCTCCGCCGCCGAGTCTCGGTCGGGCAACGCCATCGCCTTAGCCGCCGATAGTGCTCGCCGCCGCTTCTATGAGCATCGCTAGCGCGCAAGGAAGCTCAGCTATCGCCCCTGAGCCGCCAAAGTTCACCGAAGCACCTTCGCCGTCGGGATTCCGAAGACCGCCGCCGCTTGGACCTCGCCGCCGGCGCCTGTCGTCACCGTCCGCCCCCTGTCTACCCACGATGAGAACCGCCGCGACCTTCTCTACCTATTTCCGCCCTCGTCGCGTGCCGCCGATCGCCGGCGACCATTGGTCCCCATGCCGCTGCCGTCTCCACCATCGCCCGAGTCGTTGTGGCGTCGATGTGGAGGCCACGTCAGCCGCCAGCTCAGCTATAGGCCTACCCAATTGGATCTTATCCGAACCGTGGATCGCCTGATCTGATCTCGGCCATTCGATCAAGAGTACATCAGATCACAGCCATCCGATCCAACTCAAATCCATCAGGCCAACTAAGCCGTCTGATCCAATCTCATAAAATCTACACCGTTCAAATCTTCCATGGACCTCGGTGAACTCGGTCTACCGTGGACCGAAGCCCTTTCTCTCTCTGCCCAGTGGGCCCCGCTGGTCAGCCGCCGGCCCACCCCCTCTCTCTCCCCAATGATGACATCATAATTCCTTTTCCTGAATTAAATTAATTCCTAAATTACGCAATAAATCAGTTTAATTCTTTTAAAAGCTTTTAAAAGGGTTTAAACTTCTAAAATTCATAACTAATTCATCTGAACTCCGTTTAGGGTGATTCAACTTGCAAAATTCTTTAAAAATCAAGATCTACCCATTAAAAATATAATGTGACACTGTTCATGTCTGTTGATGTAATGTTTTGCTCTTTTTATTTATTGAGTTTAGCGGCCGACGTTCAGGAAGAGCCGCAATTCTCGAGGAGAGTTCCGAGGCTTGTGTGTAGCAGCAAGGCAAGTCACACAAATTCCTCAATACCTTTGAGCATGTTGTTCTAGTGTTTAAAGCTATGTTTCCCTTCAACTCTGCATTTATTTTGGAATGTCATTGGGACAGGGAAACCCTAATCTTTGTTTATGACCCCTTTGACTTGATTACTGGATATTGCACCTATGGGATAAATATGACTAGCTAGCTTTATTTATGGGTTTGCTAGATTACCTCTAGGACTCTGCTTAGCTATGCTTAGCAAATTATAGAATAACTTCTGGGTTGTAACATTAACTTTGATTAAATATTAAGTTCATATGAAATGATGAATCCATTTACAACTGTGGCCGTGCAAGGCTAATTTAATAGTTCATTAAAATATGGATAAATGGTGGATTGCGAGTACCAGGATTGTGAATGTTGCTAGCGGTGCTCGTGACAGTTAAGGGCCGGTTCGCGCACTACTTGTTGCAAAGCAACACTCATGCTAACCACAAGCTAGAATGGAATAGCAGGAGTTTGAAGTGTGCCGAGTTCAATAGGAGGCACTAGGGTGTATTTGTGGCTGATATAAGTCCACACATGGCAGTGACAATTGTGGAGGCCATGGGCCCCGGGTACCTTATTACTAGTACATGGGCCACTCGGATAGAGGATGGGCCGAACCATGTAATTAGAGATAAGATAGCATCCGGCAGGCTTTGCCTTGTATAATAAGGAAATATAGTCTTAGTCGGATAGGACTCTATCTCTAAGAAGGAAATCCCTTGGCCGTATCCGGCTGGGATCCTTATCATGTACCCCTGTCCCCTAGTATATAAAGGGAGACAGGGCGCCCCTCAGGGCAAGAAGAAGAAGAACAAGATCATCGATCACCATACACCTTAGAGGAATAACACCTCAACTGGACGTAGGGTATTACCTCACCTTGAGGGCCTGAACCAGTATAATTCTCCTGTGTTCCTCTGCGGTCCACCGAATTCACCCTCGCTGAGTAGCCCCATAGTAATATTGCCGGTGCAAAGCATCGATAGTTGGCGCGCCAGGTAGGGGCTCCGGCGAATTCCTCATCAGAAGATTCGATGGATTCGATCAATGGAGTCAGCAGCAACAAGTTCTCCCCCAGAGATGCAATTACCTTCGGGAGCTTAGATTTCTTCGCCGATCAACTCGGCAATCTCACCTTGGCTGAGGCAGATCCAATCTTGCCGGTCGAGGAACTAGCCGACGTAGCGCCAGTCGGCCCATCGGACACCGCCATCTCCTTCAGCGACTTTCTGCGGCAGTCCTTCACATCGCCGAGCATCGAGACAACCCTTTTCTTCGGAGTCCGACTCGCGCTTGGCCTTGAGCCAGCCCGGGTTGGGCCGAGAAGGAGAGAGGTCGTCAATCTCCCTCACAGCTCTGGCGACACTGCGCACCCATATCCCGTGCAGCAGACCCGATCTCCAACAATTCAGTTTGGACACGGCCAAGCACCGTTTCAGATTGGATCTAGAGAGGTCGGAGTCATTCTCTCTCCGATAAACTACTCGGAGTCCGACACCAAGTCGGATAGCGGTTCGAGCGCCAGTTCGGACTCTACATTGGCAAGCTTCCTCCTTCCCCGCGAGATCTTCATGGCTTCAACGCCACCATCTGAAGTACGCCGACTACAAGAAGAGCAACAGGAGGAGGCGCGCCGACTACAACAAGAGGAGGCCAATCGTGTGGCCCGCAATGAAGAGCTACGCCTGGCTGGGCGAGTTGCTCAGCAGCAGATCCTCCAAACCAAAGTCGGCGACCACGATGTCTTCGTCACGCCACAACAGAACGTCGTGGCCTCCGCAACCTTGCTGGATACACTCCAACTCGGGCCTGATCACCAGGCTACCCCAACTATCGCCAAGATCAAGGCGATGATCACAGCTGCCGCCTGTCAACAGCAACAGCAGTCGGGCGACACAATTATACCGACCAACCGGTCGGGTTCCCCGGTGACAGGCTCATCTGCATCAACTCGGCGCCGGGTAGCCGGCTCCAGTCGGCAACGCGAGACGTCCAGGCAAACCACGCTCGGCAATACTAATAACAACAACTGGTGCCGTCACCAGTATGACCGCTGGCCTAATCAAGACCTCCGAGAGCGCCTACCACATGACCTTCGCCATACTATCAGTGCCCGGCGCCGCGAACGACAAGAAGATGAGCGACGCCGACTGGAAGATGAACACGAGCGCTTTGGCCTCCATCACGAGTGGTTTAACCGCTGTGGTCGAAGCCCGAGCCCCCGCGAGGATGAAGGCATCCTCGCCTTCACTCGGGAGCTACAGGACGTACATTGGCCAACTGGCTTCAAGCCCATTGGTATTGAAAAGTACGACGGCAAGACAAATCCTGAGTCCTGGCTCACTGTATACGTCCTAGCAATTCGAGCTGCTGGGGGTGACAATAAAGTCATGGCTAACTACCTCCCGGTCGCGCTAGCCGACTCGGCGAGGACATGGCTGACAGGCCTCCCTAAGCGGTCGATCGGTTCTTGGGGAGAACTCAAGGAGCAGTTTATCGCTAATTTCCAGGGGACCTACGAGAGACTGGCTTCGGAGCATGATCTCTATCAACTCCACTAGAAAAAAAACGAGTCTCTGCGTGAATTCATCAAAAGGTTTTCCAAGAAGCGCAACCAGATTCCAACTGTCAAAGACGAGGCCGTTATCACCGCCTTTCGCAAGGGGGTAAAAGACGCTCCGCTTATTGCAAAGTTCACTCGGAAGCCACCATCCACAATCCGGGCACTCTTCGACATGGCCAATAAAGACGCCGACTCGGCCGAAGCAGTCGCTGAGGCCCTCGACGAGAAGAAGGAGCCCCGACAGAAAGAACAGAAGGCGAAAGCTGACAACGAGCCGTCTCAAAACAAGTCTGGCAGCCGTAAGCGGAAGTCGGACAATGAGGTGGCCAACATGGAGCACAGTCGGTCGCGACCCCAGCGGAACAACGACTACCAGAAAGTCATGAGCGGGCCATGCCCCTTTCACCCCAAGGGAAAGCACGCGGCCAAAGACTGCTATATGCTCAAGAAGTTCGCCTCCGAGCAAACTTCATCGTCTGGCGCCGACAAGGACAAAGACAAGCCAGACTCGGGTCCGGCTGATGATTTCCAAGATCCTCAAGCCGAGCTCAACCATATCTTCGAGGGGCCACTCGCGTACGAGTCCAAACGCAAACAGAAGCTTTCAGCGCGCGACATCAACACGGTCTCCACGGCGGACACCCCCCAATACCTACACTGGTCAGAGATGGCCATCACCTTTAATCGCGCAGATCACCCAGATCGGGTTTCCCACCCGGGACGCAATCCACTCGTCCTGGACCCGGTCGTCAGAAACATCAGGCTGAAAAAAACCCTTATCGACGGAGGCAGCGCGCTTAATATCCTGTTCGCCAAGACCTTGGACGAGATGAAAATTCCTCGTTCAGAACTACGGCCGAGCACTGCGCCCTTCCACAGGATAATTCCCGGCCAGTCATCAACTCCACTCGGGCAGATAACTTTGCCAGTAACCTTCGGCACGCGGGATAATTTCCGCACAGAAAATGTCTGCTTCGAGGTCGCCGACTTCGAGACTGCGTACCACGCGATACTCGGACGACCGGCACTCGCCAAATTTATGGTGATACCGCACTATACATACATGGTGCTGAAGATGCCTGGGCCAGCAGGAGTTCTCTCCCTCCGTAGCGACGTCAAGCAAGCCTTCACCTGCGACAAGGAGAGCTGCGAACTAGCTCAATCACAAGAGGCGGCAGTCGGGCGCTACAGCATTCGGCAAGCCGTCACAACAGAAGTCGAGCAAGATCAAATTCCGGCGAAAAAAGCAACGAAGTCGGGAATTTCAGCGGACTCTGACACGAAGAAGATCCCCCTGGACCCTTCCGACCCCTCCAAGACTGCTCTAGTCAGGACCGGACTCGACCCCAAATAGGAAGACGCGCTCGTCACCTTCCTCCAAGCCAATAAGGATATCTTCGCGTGGAAACCGTCCGACATGCCGGGCGTACCAAGGGAGGTGATCGAGCACGCCCTAAACATGAAGACAGACGCCAAGACAGTCAAGCAACGGCTGCGGCGCTTCACTCAAGACCGCAAAGATGCTATCTGGGAGGAAATTACCAAGCTCCTCGCAGCCGGGTTCATCAAGGAGGTCTACCACCCGAACTGGCTGGCAAACCCAGTTCTGGTCCGAAAGAAAAACGGTAAATGGCGCATGTGCGTCGACTACACCGACCTCAACAAAGCGTGCCCCAAGGACCCATTTGGTCTTCCCCGGATAGATCAGGTGGTTGATTCCACGGTAGGGTGCGACCTACTCAGCTTTCTCGACTGTTACTCGGGATACCATCAAATCAGCCTGAGGGAGGAAGACTGCTTGAAGACATCTTTCATCACACCGTTTGGAGCGTATTGCTATATGACAATGCCGTTCGGTCTGAAGAACGTGGGCGCAACCTATCAAAGGGCTATTCAGCGGTGTCTGCACACTCAGATCGGGCGCAACGTGGAAGCCTACGTCGACGATGTGGTGATCAAGACCAAGTCCAAACAAGACCTCATCGCTGACTTGGAAGAAACCTTCCAAAACCTTCGAAATTTCAAGATGAAGTTGAACCCGGAAAAATGCGCCTTCGGTGTGCCATCCAGAAAGTTACTCGGCTTCAACGTCTCGCACCGCGGCATCGAGGCCAACCCGGAGAAAGTCAACGCCATCAGGCACATGGCACCCCCGACTAACCTCAAAGACGTCTAGAAGCTGACAGGCTGCATGGCGGCACTCAACCGGTTTATCTCCCGACTGGGCGAACGGGGCATGCCCTTCTTCAAGCTACTCAAAAAGGCCGACAATTTCCAATGGACTCCAGAAGCCCAACGAGCCTTCGAAGACTTCAAAGAATTCCTCACATCACCCCCCGTGTTGGCGTCACCTCTGCCCCAGGAACCGCTAATGCTATATCTGGCGGCAACAACACAGGTAGTCAGCACGGTACTGGTGGTTGAGTGATCCGAACAGGGTCATATTCAAAAAATACAATGGCTAGTTTACTTCGTCAGCAAGGTCCTTGCCGACTCCAAAACGAGATATCCGCAGGTCCAGAAGCTGCTATATGGCCTACTCATCACAGTCCGGAAGCTGGTGCATTATTTCCAAGCACACCAAGTCACGGTGGTCACAGCATTTCCACTCAGGGATGTCCTTCATAATCGCGAGGCCACCGGCCGAATCGCTAAATGGGCACTCGAGCTGATGGCATTCGACATCACCTTTCAGCCACGGACAGCAATTAAATCTCAAGCTCTAGCCGACTTCGTGGCCGAGTGGACAGAAGTCCAACTGCCTACACCAACAGCAAAGCTAGAGTACTGGACAATGTACTTCGACGGTTCCCTACGGATCGGAGGCGCCGGGGCCGGAGTCATATTGACGTCCCCCACTGGCGAAAAACTAAAGTACGTTCTACAAATCCACTTCCCGGCTTCCCACAACGTCGCCGAGTACGAGGCACTTGTTCACGGGCTCCGCATCGCTATATCACTCGGCATACGTCGACTGGTTGTGCGCGGAGATTCTCAACTCGTGGTAAACCAAGTCATGAAAGACTGGACCTGTCTCGACGATACCATGGTGGCATACTGTCAGGAGGTCCGCAAGCTGGAAAACAAGTTCGACGGGATGGAAATCACACATGTCCTACACCAATACAACGACGCAGCAGACGAGTTGGCAAACATGGGATCCAAGCGAGAAGCAGTTCCAACTGGAATCTTTGTCGAGCAACTTATGGAGCCATCAGTCAAGAAGAAACCGGCACCGGAGCAGTCGGGAGGCGAGCCTACCCCGACCACAAATGAGGTGATGCACATATGTCAAGACTGGAGGACTCCTGTTGTCAAACTTCTCCTAGACGACCAACTCCTAGAAGATCGCAGTCAAGCCGAACAGATAAAGCGTCGAAGCAAAAGCTTCCTACTAGTCGGAGAAGACCTGTACCGAAGGAGCGCATCCGGTGTCCTCATGCGCTGCGTCACCACCGAGGAGGGCAGGCAGATTCTGCATTCGATCCACTCGGGCATATGTGGCAACCACGCCGCATTCAGGACGTTAGTCGGAAAGGCTTACTGGCAGGGATTTTTCTGGCCCACAGCAGTAACAGACGCCAAAGACATCGTTCGCAAGTGCGAGGGTTGCCAGTTCTACGCAAGACAAACAAACCTTCCCCATTTCCTGGCCATTCGCAGTATGGGGGCTCGACATGGTCGGCCCCTTCAAGAAAGCGCCAGGAGGGTTCACACATTTATTCGTCGTGGTGGATAAATTCACCAAGTGGATTGAGGCTAAACCCGTTGCAACAATTACAGCGGCACGAGCAAAGGACTTCATCTTGAGTATACTATACCGATTTGGGGTCCCTAACCACATCATCACCGACAACGGTACTCAGTTCGCAGCCGGCGTTTTCCAAGACTTCTGCGCAGAATTTGGCATCAAGATCTGCTACGCATCTGTGGCACACCCGCGGAGCAATGGGCAGGTCGAACGAGCCAACGGTATGGTCTTACAAGGCATCAAGGCCAGGATATTTGACCGACTACAACCATATGCGGGCCGGTGGGTACAAGAACTCCCATCCGTTCTCTGGTCTTTCAGAACCACGGTTAGTCGGGCAACAGGGCAATCCCCTTTCTTTCTGGTCTACGGTGCCGAGGCTATGCTACCTACAGAGTTACAGTTCGGCTCTCCGCGAGTCCGGGCTTACTCAGAAGATGACTCCAACAATACCCGACTGGTCGAGTTAGATCAACTGGAAGAAGCAAGAGACACCGCAACTATCCAGTCGGCAAGGTATCTTCAAGGCCTACGTCGCTACCACAATCGCAATGTCCGTGGCCGCGCCTTTTTGTTCGGGGATCTCGTTCTGAGGAAAATACAAACCACCAAAGACAGGCATAAATTATCCCCAATCTGGGAACGGCCGTTCATTATAGCCGAGGTCACGTGGCCTGGCACCTACCGACTGAAGACCGAAGACGGCGTTCTCATCAGCAACTCATGGAACATAGAACAGCTACGTCCTTTCTATACCTGAGTTCTATAATTTTCATGTGTACAGTTCTTCTGACTCACTACGCCGCTTGTATCAACCGAGTAGTGAGTCGGGGGCTGCATGTATATATGTGCTCTGTCAATA
Source organism: Oryza meyeriana var. granulata (assembly GCA_003991445.1). NCBI lineage: Eukaryota > Viridiplantae > Streptophyta > Magnoliopsida > Poales > Poaceae > Oryza > Oryza meyeriana. The sequence continues at coordinate 102,766 of RYFJ01003235.1, read as the reverse complement.
ACATACGAGCTTATTTCACTTCGGTTATGAAGCCTTACTATGACTGTCACGTTTGCCCGAGTACAGCTTCTTACTTAGAACGTTTTCATTAAGTTCTGACAGACTAACTCGGTGCACACTACACGGTCAAGTAAAGCTAATGACAACTGAATAATAAGCTTGGCGGCACCGCACACATATTTACGACTGTGGTCGTGCAAGGCTAATTTAATAGTTCATTAAAATACGGATAAATGGTGGATTGCGAGTACCAGGATTGTGAATGTTGCTAGCGGTGCTCGTGACAGTTAAGGACCGGTTCGCGCACTACTTGTTGCAAAGCAACACTCGTGCTAACCACAAGCTAGAATGGAATAGCAGGAGTTTGAAGTATGCCGAGTTCAATAGGAGGCACTAGGGTGTATTTGTGGCTGATATAAGTCCACACATGGCAGTGACAATAAGACCATGCTTCGGGCGTTGGGCCGTCTCACGAGAAAGTACTTGATCACCCCTACCAGAGACCGGAGGTTCGGCGGGGGGCTCTCCTATTATGCGAGTTACATGGATAATCCTGTCACAATTCCTTTCCGAAGTACCGTGGTGGTATCGAGGCGCACAGTGATGTGTTGTGGAGTTGTGTCTTATGGGTAAATTGGTACACCTCTGGCCAGAGTAAAACAATTCAAATAGCCGTGCCCACGGTTAAGGGCGAGCCTAGCAATGTTTTCTATGATTAGTCCTACACTACCTAAACTTAATTGTTGAATGGTGGAATATGTTTCGCTCTAGGTTGGAGTGGTTGGGACTATACCATTTTGGTAAGCGGTATAGTGTTGATCAATATTGTTTAATAATTAATGCTTTAATACCCTCTTAAATGTTTTATTAAATGCTTTTATGCAAAAAGGACCCATATTATGCCATTCTTTGTTATCCTGTGCACTTTCATATTTGTTGTGTGGCTTGCGGAGTATTTCGTGTACTCACCTTGCAATCAACAATCATCATTCAGAGAAATACTTCAGCGAGGAGGATTGCTTGGAGGATTAAGCGGGAGTCCCAGTCAAGCTCATGGAGTGGGTTACTGCAACAGTTTTGTTTGATTTGGGTGCTACACATTCTTTTATGTCGAGGAATTTTGCAAGAAAACATGGGTTCCAAATGGGGAAATTGGATAGGTCTATTATGGTTAACACACCGGGAAATCAAATGCATACTACCCAGTTTAGCCCCTCTATGACCTTAGAAATTCAGGGTATCCCTTTCCTGGCCGATTTGATTCTAATCAAATCAGAACATATAGATGTCATCCTAGGGATGGACTGGTTAACTCGACACAAGGGAATTATTGATTGTGCCACTAGGACAGTGACCCTAACCCCTGCCTTTGGGAGAAAAGTGATTTTCCGTGCTCTCTCCACCTCACCTTCGCCGGTATCGCTAAACCAGGCAGCCATTGCAGAGATCCCTGTGGTATGAGATTATTCTGATGTCTTTCCAGATGATCTACCTGGAATGCCACCTAAAAGAGATATTGAGTTCAAAATAGACCTACCCTAGGCACCGCCCCTATCCACAAGAGACCGTATAGGATAGAAGCCAATGAGTTGGCAGAAGTGAAGAAGCAAGTTGAAGAGTTACTTGCTAAGGGCTATATCAGACCTAGCATGTCGCCTTGGGGAGTGCCAGTCATTTTTGTGGAAAAGAAAGATGGGACTCAACGGATGTGTGTTGATTATCGCGCACTCAATGAAGTCACTATCAAGAATAAGTACCCACTACCACGGATTGATGATCTGTTTGATCAGTTAGAAGGAGCCACAGTATTCTCCAAAATAGATCTTCGCTCGGGTCATCATTAGTTAAGGATTCGGGAGGAATATATTCCCAAAACTGCTTTTACCACTCGGTATGGGTTATATGAATGCACAGTTGTCTTTCGAGTTGATTAACGCCCCTGCATTCTTCATGAACTTGATGAATAAAGTGTTCATGGAATACTTGGATAAGTTTGTGGTGGTTTTCATCAACAATATCCTCGTCTATTCCAAGACAAAGGAAGAACATGAGCAGCACCTTCGTATCGTTTTGGAGACCCTTCGGTAACATCAATTGTATGCCAAGTTTAGTAAGTGTGAGTTTTGGCTTCCGGAAGTGAAGTTTCTCAGACATGTCGTCACCACTGGAGGAATTGCGGTAGACCCAAACAATGTGGAGTCAGTAACAAAGTGGAAGCAGCCGCAAATGGTTTTGGAGATTCGGAGTTTCTTAGGATTGGCGGGATATTACCATCGATTCATAGAGAACTTTTCTAGAATTACGAAGCCTATGACCCATTTACTCCAGAAGGAGGTGAAATTTTCGTGGACACCAGAGTGTGAATAGAGTTTTCAAGAGTTGAAGAAGAAACTTGTAACCACACCTGTGTTGATCATGCCAGATCCCAAGAAACGATTCCAAGTTCACTGTGATGCATCTCGGCAAGGTTTGGGATGTGTGCTGATGCAAAAAGGAAAGGTTGTGGCATATGCCTCACAGCAGCTACGGCCTCATGAGAATAATTATCCTACTCATGATCTGGAGTTGGCAACTGTAGTGCATGCCCTAAAGATTTGGAGACACTATCTCATCGGCAACCGCAGCGAAGTGTATACCGACCACAAAAGTTTGAAGTATATTTTTACTCAGCCAGATCTGAACCTTAGACAACGAAGATGGTTAAAGCTGATCAAGGACTACGACATCAAAATCCATTATCATCCAGGGAAAGTCAACATGGTGGCTGATACTCTTAGTCGAAAAAGTTATTGCAACGCCATGGAAGGCCAGCGGTTATCTTTGGAATTGTGTGAAGATTTTGAACGATTAAATCTGGGTATAATCAGTCAAGGATTTATGGCAGCCTTGGAAGCACAACCTACATTGGTGGATCAGGTCCGCCAGCCTTGGAAGCACAACCTACATTGGTGGATCAGGTCCGCGAAGTGCAGAAAGGGGACCCGAATATTTTGGAGATCAAGAGGAATATCAAAAAGGGGAAAGCTACTGGATTCTTGGAAGATGAACAAGGTACCGTGTGGTTTGGAGAGCGAATCTGTGTACTAGACAAGGAGGAACTGAATAAGCTGATCTTGGATGAAGCCCATGGGACGCAGTACTCCATCCATCCTAGCAGCACCAAGATGTACCAAGATCTGAAGGAGAAGTTTTGGTGGTCTAGCATGCGAAGGGAAATAGCTGAGTATGTGGCTATTTGTGATGTATGTCAGCGTGTAAAGGCTGAACATCAGAGGCCAGCAGGATTGTTACAACCCCTTAAGATCCCTGAATGGAAGTGGGAAGAAGTAGGGATGGACTTCATCACTGGTTTACCAAGGACCGCGTCAAGATTTGATTCTATATGGGTCGTGGTGGATAGACTAACAAAGGTGGCCCACTTCATACCAGTCAAGACAACTTACTCCAGTAGCAAATTGGCAGAGTTATACATGGCTCGAATTGTGTGCTAGCATGGTATGCCACGCAAGATTGTGTCAAACAGAAAAAGTCAGTTTACCTCTAAGTTTTGGCAGAGACTTCAAGAAGAGATGGGCACCTGGTTAAACTTCAATACCACTTACCACCCGCAGACGGATGGTCAGACCGATCGGGTTAACCAGATCTTAGAAGACATGTTGAGGGCTTGTGCTATAGACTTCGGTGGAAGTTGGGACAAGAGCCTACCGTATGCTGAGTTTTCCTACAACAACAGTTACCAGGCAAGTCTGAAGATGGCCCTGTTCGAGGCTCTGTACGGACGAAAGTGCCGCACGCCCCTGCTTTGGGATCAGACGGGAGAACGACATGTATACGGGATGGATATCTTGCGAGAAGCGGAAGAAAAAGTGAAGATCATACAAGAATGACTTCGAGTAGCCCAGTCTCATCAGAAGAGCTATACGCATAACCATAGAAGGAACCTCAGTTTTGAGGAAGGTGACTATGTGTATTTATGAGTCACGCCACTCCGAGGAGTACACCGATTCCAGACAAAAGGAAAGTTGGCACCACGTTACGTGGGACCCTACAAGATATTGGGACAAAAAGGAGAAGTTGCTTATCAACTAGAGTTGCCTCCCACCTTGACAGGGGTACACGATGTCTTCCATGTGTCTCAGTTGAAGAAATGTTTACGAGTACCAGCCGAAGAAGCGGATCCGGAACAGATCGAGATTCATGAAGATATGACCTACATCGAGAAGCCTATTTGTATCCTAGAGACTAGAGAAAGGAATACTCGGAATCGAGTGATAAAGTTTTGTAAAGTACAATGGAGTAACCACTCGGAAGAAGAAGCGACATGGGAACGCGAGGATGAACTAAAATCAGCTCACCTGCACCTCTTCACTTGATCTCTCGAATCTCGAGACGAGATTCTGTTTAAGGGGGGTAGGTTTGTAACACCCTAAATTATCCGCATATAAAAGTAAATGAGAAAAAGGAATTTTAGAAAGTAAATTAAAAGCCTCAATGAGTGAAAATAATAAAAACAGAAAAAAATCTATAGCAAAATGGGCTTGGAAATATTTTTATAAAATTCTTTGCTTAATCATCTATTTTCTGGAATTTTCTGGGATTTATTAGATTAAGGAAAGTTTTTTTGGTGAATTAAATTGAGTCCTAGAGTTAAAATAAAAGAAAAAGGAATTAAAAACCCTCTTCCATGTGCATGGGCCGAATCTGGCCTATTACTGTGCACTTAAACGCGCCCCCCCCCCCCCACGCGTGCGGCCCACGCCTCGCTAACAGGTGGGCCCCATCTTTCGGCATCGTCGTTAACCTCTCGCCGGAGGAATCCGGTTCATCCTGAGCAACAGATGGAAATTCTGAGAGTACACCTTTTGTTGAGAACAATAATGATTTAAATGTCGATTCTCAACAAACTTCTGAGGCATATAATGCAGAACAGAATGAACAGATTTCTCATGAACCTCCTCCTTAAACAGTGACCAATAATGAACCACTTAGAAGGTCACAGCGGGAGAAGAGGTCTGCTATCCCAAGTGATTATGAAGTCTATTTAGGCAAAGACATTGGGAAAGCAAATGACCCCACCTCATTTAAAGAAGCTATGATGAGTGATTATTCATTCAAATGGGTTGAAGCCATGGAGGATGAACTAAGATCCATGAGTCATAATGGAGTCTGGGACTTAGTAGAAATTCCCCAAGGAGCAAAAACAGTAGGCCGTAAGTGGGTCTACAAAACTAAACTTGACTCTAAAAGGAATATCGAAAGGTTCAAGGCAAGACTTGTGGCTAAGGGTTTTTCATAGAGAGAGAGAATAGATTATAATGAAACATTTTCCCCTGTCTCTAAGAAAGACTCATTTAGAATTGTCATGGCACTTGTTGCTCATTTTAATTTAGAACTCCATCAGATAGATGTTAAATCTACATTCGTTAATGGTGACTTGCATGAAGATGTATACATGGCACAACCCGAGGGTTTTGCTGTGGAAAGCAAGGAACATCTGGCTTGCAGACTTAAGAAATCCATTTATGGACTTAAACAAGTGTCTAGACAATGGTATCTTAAGTTTGATGAAAAAATTAAGAAGTTTGGATTTAAGGAGAATGAGGTGGATAATTGTATTTATCTTAAGATTAAGGGTGGAAAATTTACAATACTAGTATTCTATGTGGATGGCATCCTATTAGCAAGCAGCGACAGTAACATGCTGCATAAGACAAAAGGATTCTTATCATCCAATTTTAATATGAAGGATCTTGGTGAGGCATCTTATGTATTAGGCATTGAAATATACCGAGACAAGTCTAACGGAGTATTAGGATTGTCTTAGAAAGCTTATATTGGCAGAGTATTAGAAAGATATAATTTGAGTAAATACTCCGCGACGCCTGCACCAATAGTTAAAGAGGATAAATTTAAACTATTCCAAAGCCCAAGAAATAAGTTAGAATCAGATCAGATGAAACTGGTATCATATGCTTCAACTGTCAGAAGCCTAATGTATGCTCAAGTTTGTACGCGTTTAGACTTCACATTTGTAACAGGAATGTGTCGATGTTTTACACCGGCAATAAATATATGGGGCTAGTCGGCGGATGTAAACTCGGTGGATTGCAAAGGAACACAGAGGGATTTTATACTGGTTCAGGCCCTCAATGTGAGGTAATACCCTACGTCCAGTTTATATGTATTCCTTTGAGGATATACGGTGGTGGTTCTGATGAACTTGTGTGCACCTGCCCTCATGGGGCGCCCTGCCTCCCCTTATATACTGGGGGACAAGGTTACAAGGTAGGAGTCCCCATCGGATTATGACTAGGAGATCTCCCCTTAGAGATATAACGCACCTGACTAGGACTGTATATTCCTTTCTATACAAGGCGAAGTCTGCCGAATCTAGCTATATCTCTAATTACAAGGCTAGGCCCATCCTCTATCCGAGTGGCCCATATGCTTGTCATGAGGTACCCGGGGCCCATGGCACCCACAGAATGCTTAGCAGATTTCAGTCGAATCTAGGTTTAGACCACTAGAAGGCTATAAAGAAAGTGATGCGCTATTTGCAAGGCACTAAGCATTACATGCTAACATACAGAAAGTCTGATAAGCTTGTAGTCCTAGGCTACTCAGACGCTGATTTTGTTGAGTGTATAGATACTAAGAAATTAACATCAGGTTATGTCTTCACCCTTGCAGAAGGAGCAATCTCATGGAAAAGCTCCAAGCAGACACTGACTGCATCGCCAACAATGCAAGCAGAATTTGTAGCATGTTATGAAGCTACTAGGCAGGCAGTATGGCTTAAGAACTTCATCTCTAGACTAAGAGTGGTTGACAGCATTGAAAAACTACTCACAGTATACTACAACAATAAAGCCGCAGTATTCTATTAGAGTAACAACAAGTCGAGTGGTGCTGCCAAACACATCGATATTAAGTATCATGTTGTGAAAGATAGAATCTAGGATCAAGCCATTAATGTTGAGCATATTAGTACTAAGTCAATGCTCGCGGATCCACTAACCAAAGGCTTATCTCCCAACTTATTTAAAGATCATGTAGCCGGCATGGGAATAAGTGAATGCCTTTGAATCAATGATTCTGGATATAGGGGCATTAGTCCTAACTGACACCCATTAGAATTAGACAGAGTTCTTTTGAAGTTCTATAGTGAGCTATAGGTACCAGAGTTCTGGTAGTGCATGACTAACTACCTTGACACGCTGCCTTAGGAAAATATTCTACTGAGAATGGATTCATTAGCCTCAAGATCAGGGAGAGAATGTTGAAAATAATCTCTCGGCATAGAAACCCGAGGTGATCACACGTGATTTTTTCCATCCATATCGCACGTGATCACAACGATTGCAATCGCTCTCTATTAGGAAACTCTAACGCATGATAATCGAAAGCGCCAAAACTTTCTATTTTTTGAGCCGCCCCCGATTCCCTCAGCCCTAAAAATAAAAGGGGAGTACGTCCGTGAGGAGGGACGCCTCTCTCACGTTCATCTTCTCCCCGACAATTTCTAAAACCCTAACCTGATCCTCAGTGAATGCTGGAAGGGAAAGGAAGGGCTGTTCCCAGGCAGTGTAGATGGCAGCCAGAGGAACTTCATCACCTCGGCCGCACCACTACGACCTCTACAACCTCAACGAACACTGGCGAGGTTCGAGGACATTCTCTACATCCACGCCGAACATCACTGAGGAAATCGAGTCGATCTTCATGGCTTCAAACACCGGTTAGTAATCTAAATTCCGCAAGTAGGTGATCAAGATAGGCTAAGCTCTTAGTTTAGTAGATAGCAATAATCTACAGCGGCCACTCCGGTTGTCGGGAGTGGCCTCGTCGTCGTCGTCATCGAGGTCCTCGGCCAGTGACACCCTCTTGTTCTACAGTGGGAAAGGGAGCGTAGGGTTGGGGTTAAAAGGCAACGACCCTCGCATTGGGGTTGAGAGGTGACAACCAGGTGGCCGTGTGGCCTACCGTCGCGGTGACCTAGAGAAAGGGGAAGGAGGGAGAGAAGAAGGGGTGAGAGAGAGAGGATAACACATGGGTTCTACTGTATTTTTTTTATTTTTAGTTTGAATGTCTTGTAAGCGTCTTGTAGGACAAAATCATCATTGAAATCACTCGGAAGGCATATTAAACCGGTATTGCTAGTTGGAAGGTGTTGATATCTAGTTTTACAGTTGAGGAGAAAAAATCGTACTCGGCTATAGTTGAGTGAGGCAAAATACATTTTACCTAAAAAAACTAACGGGCCACGGGTGCACGTTTGCACGATATGGGCCGATCCATCCGACGCCGAAGCCGCCGAATGCGCCTTAGTTGGGCCGCCAGAACCAACCCTCCATACACCGTGGAGATGAGAATTTTTTTTATTTATATATTTTTTTAATAAATATTTACAAAATTACATTTTCATTTCAAAAATTTACAGAAATATACTCCCAACGCCCTCTGGGAGGGCTTTTTTAAAAATTTCCCTCCCAGAGGGTGATTTAATAAAGTGGCTGACGGCCGTTAGCCGGGCGGCCGACGGCCGTCAGTACTTTTGCAGGCGGCCCCCGGCCGCCCAAAAGCCGCCCCCCCAAAGGGCGGCAAGGGGGCCGCCTCTAAAATGGCCGGCCCCGCGGCCAGCGTTTTGTAGGCAGCACCCTGGCCGTCAAAAAACCGCCCTCCCAGAGGGTGGCAAGGGGGCCACCTGCAAAATGGCCGGCTCCGCCCTCTGGGAGGGTAGTTTTTAGCCAGCCCAGTATAAAACCCCCTCACAGACTCAAAAAATGCCGTAAAATTCATAGAAATTACAGAAAAAAAGAAGAAGAAGAGAGCTGAGAGCAAGGCTGAACGAAAGCAGCGAAGCTCTACTGGTTTACTGATTCGTCTGTAGGTAAAATCTATTGTCCTTTTGCAATTTCTATTTCTATGCAAAAATTGATATAGTATTGTATTGGTTACGTGTATAGTACTATATGAAAATAAGTTATTACTCGTAGATGCGTAGGTTTTTAGTCAATCTGTTAGATGATTTAGTTTGTGTAGAGATGGTAGTTATAAAATCTCAATTACACGGTTTTAGATGTGAGGAGAATGTTGGTACCTAGTTTAACTGTATTTTTTTCATCAACAGATATGTCAAATAAAGTGATATTTCAGTTATTTCACGGGCAAGGGAATGTTAGGTATGGTCCACAAGTTGTAGATCTGTCGGACTTTAGTTCAACGGCTAAGGGCATTGATAGGCCAGCTGAGAGAAGTTTCAGGTCAGTGTACAATTGGCTAATGCGAGGCTTTCCACTCGACCCCTAGATCAACGCAATAACCTTGTATGTTGTAGTCAGTCATGCAGTTGAACATTTTTTGGGAACTGATGCCGGTGGATTGCACTGCCACTTGGAGATGGTACGTGGAGAATGCATTCCAACATGGATGGCCACTGTGCATACTTGTGTCGGTGTATGAGAAGGATAACACCGCTGCTGCAATGGCCGTGCAAGATGACGAGGGTCCAAGTACGACGGGAGGAGGTGATGCCGCAACAATAGAAGAAAATGAAGGAGGGAATGAAGAAGATAGACAGCCAACAGGTATGGCAGATGAGGGAGAACTAATCGACACCATCATCGAACAAATGGATAGGGAAGATGCTGAAAACGAGCATGGAGAGTACGATGATTCGTCCGATGAGGACAACGTAATGCCTGCAGAATGGAGCAACGAGGACTTCTCTGGCCTTGTTATTTCTGAGCGGCATCATGTGCCATGGGAGTATAAGGAGAATGAGGTCATCCAGGGGGCTAAGTATGCATATGTAGAGGATTTGAAGGATGCAATAAAATAATGGACAGTGTCACTACAGAGGGAGTTCTCGATCATGAAGTCAAGCAAATCAGTGTATGAAGTGAAGTGCGTGAAGGATGGGTGTCCATGCCGGGTGCACAATTTCAAGGGTAAATGGAAGGATTATTGACAGGTTTCAATCATGACCGAGCATTCATGTTACTTACCCGGTGTTGAAAAATATCATAGAAACATGACATCTGCATTTATTGAAACAGAGATGTACTCCCATATTGTAAACAATCTGGGGTACGAACCAAGGTCAATTGTTAGACATATTGAAGAGAAATACAAATACACAATTAGCTATGCTAAGGCTTGGAGGGCAAAACAGAAGGTTCTAGAGATGAGGTTTGGCACATTTGAAGCATCTTATGATAATTTGTCTCGTCTGTTAGCCTGTATTCTTCAAAGGTATCCAGAGACCTGTTATGACCTAAAAGCCTTTCTATCAATTGACCATGGTAATAAAAGTGTGTTGCAACGAGTATTCTTTTCATTAGGTGCTTGCATCAGGCATTTGTGCATTGTCGTCCTATTCTCTGCATCGATGGGACATTTCTGACCGGAAAGTACAGAGGGCAGATATTAACAATAATTGGAGTTGATGGGAACAACCAAGTTCTACCGATTGCTTTTGCTTTTGTTGAAAGTGAGAACACTGATAGCTGGTATTGGTTCCTAGAAAGGGTTAAGTCTGTAGTTGTACGGATGAGGTCAAACGTATGCCTCATACATGACCGTCACGCCGGCTTGCTACGGGCAATTGAGGAATTGAGGGATGGATGTGCTGAGAAGTGATACCCACCAAGGTGGTCAGATGTCCAAAGTAGATGGTGCATGCGTCATATGGGTGCTAATTTCTACAGGCAATTTAAGAATAAGCACCTTATGGATCTTTTTAAGAGGCTGTGCACCCAGAACAAGAGAAGAAGTTCAATGAGCTTTGGAGGAGGTTGGATGAGCTGACCACTAAACAAATAGATGAACAGTCAAGGAAAGCTACCTTTGTAGGGGATGAGGCTCCACAAGCTCTTGGTCCTCTATCAAGTAACGGACCTCGTATGAGAAGAAGGTTGGCATCCCCGGTTAGAAAATTTTTGGAGTGGATTGAGAATGAGCCAAAGGAAAAATGGGCATTGTTGTATGACAAGGATGGTTCCTGATTTGGCATAATGACCACAAATTTGGCAGAGGTTTATAACTGGGTGATGCGTGGTGTTCGAGGGCTCCACTTGTTGGCATAGTTGAATTTATCTTGCATGGCACATGTAAGTACTTCAGAGATCGGTTCAGAGAAGCCAGCCCCTCAATGGCGGATAATAATCTTTTCTTTAGCACACTACTGACTAAGTACCTGCAAGGTAAAAGTAATAAGACCCGAAGATATCGAGCTATACCTCAAGGTACACAAGAACATAGATTTGAAGTGTTGTGTGTCGACAAGAGCATGCGTGGAATCTACCGCAAAAGAGTTATGCAGGAGTGCGTGCTAAAGGAAGACGGGACCAGCAAGTGCTCGTGCCGAAAGCCTACTCTGCTCCACAAGCCATGTTCTCATGTTATTGCCACGAGAGGTGAGTGCGAGATACAAGCACATTATTTTGTCTCACCTTATTTCAGAAAAGAAGTAATCTACAATACCTGGAGTGGAGAGATATACGGCTTCAGTGTTGTGGGGACATTTACTACTGTAACGCCCTGAAAATCGTCTTAATTAAAAATTATCGCGGGTAAATGGAAATACAAGAATACACTAGAAAATCTTTGTTTGAGAAAAGAGTTTGAATAAAATTTTGAAATTTCTAATATTAAAAATCCCAAGTTTAAATCCTTAAATAAATACTTGGATGCTTTTATATTCCAGGGGTTTTGTCGGAGTATTTTAAGCGTTTGAGTATTTATAATAATAAATTCTTCGTGTTTCGTGGTGGTATTTACTTCTGGTAAATTCCCCATGATTTAATAAACTCTCTGAAATTTTCTTGGATTTTTTCGGAGCTACAGAATTAATTTTAATGCTATAAAGATCACTAAAGTAATTAAATAAATATAAAATAAATTCCTTTTCTTTTCCCCCTGTTCGGGTCGTTTCTGATTCAGTCCTTTGAAGTCTCTCCGTTCATTGTGAACTCTGACTCCCTTTTTCCTCTAGGGTTTTGTGTCGTTCCCAGAACCCTAAAGTCACCTCAAAAACCTAAATTCGGAGTTACCGGATTTATTCATTTTTGAAACTCTAGAACTCTTTTGGACTCCTAATTCGAGATCCTTTGTATTCGAAATATCTATATTTCCCTTTGAGATAAATTCCAGATATTCCCTTAAACTCCTTTTTTGTCAAAATGAATCCAAATCCCCAATCGTCTGAGATTTCTCCAAATTCCAGTCCCAATAAAACACCCTTGTCAATTCCCTAATCCCAAAATATTTTATTCGGAATATTCCATTTTCCAGTTCCCGGGAAAATATTATAATTTCCCGCATCTCCAAAATATCCACATATCTTGGGAAGTTCAATTATGCTCGAATAATCCGAACTATTGATCTCTGCGAAATACTTTCCAATTTTATCGGATTCCCGAATTATTCCGAGATCCGGTTTCCCCAATACTCCTGATAAAATGCCCTTTGTTTCCCGAACCTCTTAGTAGTATATTCCGTTTCCTAATCTCCTCCAAGTGTTCTCGGAATCCCACAAAATATTCTGTTTCCTGGACCCTACTAATATGCTTTTGTTTTCTACAATTTGTCCAAATACTGTTCGATTCCCAATATTATATTTTGAGGGAATTATCAGAAACAGATACCTTGTATATATACGTATATATATATATGTATGAATGTATATATCTCATATTCAGAATAGTCGTTTCATCCTAACACCGCTTGGTCTCCTCTATTCCAAATGAATATTTCGATTCCGAAAATGTCCGTTAATCCGAGTTCAAAAATAGTTCACAAAATCCCTCTCCTTTTTCCCTTTCCTCTTTTATTTTCCCTTTATCCTTTTCCCTTTTCCCTGTTTACCTTCGGGTTCTCCTGCCCTCCTCTTTCTTCTCGTCTGCGCTTCCTCTGTCTCTCTCTGTGTCCAACCCCCGAGCGCCCGGGCCGAGCCCCTCCTCGGCCGAGCTCCTCCAGGCCCGGACCTGTGCTCGGTCCTACCACGCCACTCCCGGCCCAGCCGCGCCCGGGACTCCCTGCCCGTGCCGTGCCTCTCCCTTGCCGTGCCGTGCCGTGCCCTCTCGCTCGCCCGTGGCCGCGCCCTCTCCTCGGCCCGGCTTGCTGCCCCGGCGCCGCGCCTCCCCTCGGCCGCGCGCCGACCTCGGCTCCAAGCCAGCCTCGCTGGCCAGGCCAGCGCCTGCGCCTCCTCGACCGCAACGGCCCCGCGAATCTGCCGCCAAGTCGCCCCTATACATAAAGCAGCCGCCTTCCCCTGTGCCCTAGCGCCGGCTCTGCTCCTCTCCACGCCGCCAGGCCGCCGCGTCACCCGTGCGCCACCCTGCTGTCGTCCATCTACGCGCCCAGCGCCGCTCTCTCCCGTGCGCCGCTGGTTCGGAATCCACCGCCGCCGTCTACACCTGCCGCCCGCGCCAGCGCCCTGCCTCTGCTGCTTTCTGCCGGAAGCCGCTGCCCTTTCCGCTCCTAGCGCCGCCGCCTGTGGACAAGCCGTCGCCGCCTCCGGAAGACGCTGCCGGTGAGCCTCCAAACACACCTCCTCCCTCTGCTCGGCAACTCGGGCTTCGTCGTCGTCGAACCATCGTCACCGGCCAATCGCCGCCCTGTTACCGCCGGACGCCGCTTCATCCTTTCGGCGTTGCCGTCTTCGTCATCTATTCACCCACCGGAGGACGCACCAACGTCGCGCGCCTCTGCCCCTGCAGCCGTCGCCGGTGAGCACACCTACCATGCCGGCCCTCTGTCTTCCCCCATCCGCTGCCTCAGCCTGCTCCTCCCCTGCTGCACACCGTGCCGCCGCCCAGCTTCCAGCCCGTCGCCTGCAAACCCGCCGCCGCTGTCCAGCGCATCGTCGTCGGGCCGTCGTCGTCGGCATTCGCCTGCGCCCGCTGGTGAGCTCTAGGCCACTGCCCATCATTTTCTATGTTTCCCAGCGCCCTGTTTCTTTCCATAGCCTGCCGTGTCGCCCGTCCCTCGTCGGTTATCGGCTCGCCAACGAATCGTCATCGCTGGTTTGCCGCGCCGTGGTGCCATCAGTTTCACCGTCGCTGTCACACCCCATCTGTCGTGCACTGTCAACCTCCACCACCCGGCGTCGTCGCCTGCCGTCGTCCATCGCTATCATCGGTGATGCGTGTTGCCGGCATCGCCTGGGGACACGCCAGTTCCCACCCACAGCCGAACGTCGTCGTCGTCTATGTTCTTCACTACCGCCGGTAAACTCCGGTCGAGGACTCTCTTCCATCGGATCTCCTACCGGGAGCCGCCTCCTCCTTCCCCATCCCGTGCCGCGCCGTGGCACTATCGTCGTCACTCGTCTTCACCATGTCGCGCCCACCCCGGAGTCGCTAACCCTGCCACCTAAGTTGTTGTGCCGTCGGATTTTCCTTTAACTGTCAAACCCAGTGCCATCTCTGCTTTAATCGTCACATCGGCGCCCACATCATCGTCATCTCACCTGCCCAACCCAAGCCGGTCATCACACATCACTCTCTCGTCCTGGACCCAGGCCCTGTGATCTTAGGTCATCGCCAGTGGGCCCTACTTTGTACTGTACACAGCCAAAATAGTCTTTTAATCCGCAAATTCGGAGAATATTCTTGAGAAATATTCTTTTCCATTCTTTTCGGATTTCATTCTGAATTCAATCTTCCAAAGCCATATCTTTTCCATTTGAGTCCGAATCGACCCGTTTCTTCCTAAATTCATTTAAAGTCACAATTTACTTGTTTACGTATTTTATGTACTGTTTATTTGGAGTTTCTTAGGGTTTGTTATCGTTTTGCGATGTAGTTGCGACTATCGTCGATTCGGAAGACTTCCGTGGAGTCTGCGGGAGAGTTCGGAGAGTATTTGAAGACTTTTGCCGATTGCAAGGCAAGTCACACGACAATCTCCTTGAGCATGTTGATCCCGTTTGCGGAAAGCTATTTTATTTTAATTTATTGCATAAAACGCTTTAGAATGACATATTATTACGGGTAATTATTTAATAGCCAATATTCCTTGATATTTATGGCCATTTTGGTTATTGCTATCTTACCTTGATACCTTGGGTGATAATACTGACTAGCTGGATGTTTAAATATTTTATCTGGCTAGATTATTTAGGAGTTTTGCTTAGCCAGCCTAGAAACTGAGTGTCATTTTATATGGAAACTATTCATTCATTGCTGATTATTAATGATTAATGGTTTGATATTTTTTCACGACGCTTGGTCGGGCTGATTAATTAACTATGTCAAATAAAACTTGACTGAATGGTGGGTTTGTGAGCACCAGGATTGTGATTGTTGCTAGCGGATGCTCATGACAATTAAGGACCGGTTCGGCGGACTACTTGTTGCAAAGCAATACTCGTGCTAACCACAAGCAGCATGGGTAATGGTAGGATCCAATGTGTAGTACGTTCAACCGGGGTCACCATGGTGTGTTGTGGCTGTGTCAAAAGACCACCATGGCTGCGTCAATAAGTCCATGTCGTTGGGCGTTGGATCGTTTCCCAGACTCAGAACCCGATCAGTTCTGGCCAGAAACTGGTGGTCAGCGGGTGGCCTTCCTTGTTGTGCGGATTACATGGAGGGTTCTATCACAATCTCTATTCGGGTACTTTTCAAGTATCGCGACGCATGGCTGACATGATGTTGAGATTGTGTCTTATGGGTAAATTGGTACATCTCTGGCCAGAGTAAAAACTATTCGAATAGCCGTGCTCGCGGTTAATGAGCGGCCTAGCAATGTTTCTTTTTTTTTTGTGATTAGTCCACACAATTTATAATGATGAGAAATGATGGAATATTGATAGCTCTGGTTGGAGAGATATGGTTTGGGCCTGAACTGCGTTGGAGCGCTGTTCAGTGGTTGATTTTCAATACTGATTAATAATTAAACTATACTATTTTAATGATTTCGAATGCAAATATTTTTAAATGTTGTTTTACGCAATTAAGCCATATTATGCCGTTTCCCTTTGGTATCCTGTTGCATTACATTGCATTCCCTAGTGTGGCTTTGTTGAGTACGGTGGGTGGGTACTCGTCTTGCATTATTGCAATCTTTAGAGTGAAGTTTTGCGTGGGAGGAGAAGATGTGTTTGGCTTATACCCCAGTTGAGCTGCCTGTGGCTGGGAGCTGAAGCTACGCTAGTTGTCGTTCCGCTGCTGTTTTCTCCTGTGTGAGGACTAAGTGCCTCTGTTGTAAGTATTTATCGTTATTTCGTTTTGGGTTATGTTTATCAAATTGTCAATTTGTGTACCTCGGCTGATTCCTGGACGAGGATTTACTGCACAAATTAGCTTTGGAAATTCTAGTGAATTTCTGGGCGTGACAACTACGGAGCATCCTCAAGCTATCTACTATTCCTGACCCAACAAAATTGAGAGATAAAGCAAGTCACCGCAAGACAAGATGCATCCGTAATGACATGGATGAGTCAGAATCCGGTGGAAGACATAAGCGTTGTTCAAAGTGCAACCAAATAGGTCATACATATAAGAAATGCCCAAAAGATGGCAAACCGGTCCAAGTGCAGCGGGAAGCTAGACCGGTCGGGTTCAGGCGCTGATGGCAGTCGTCCTACGAGTAAAGGCACAACTTCAAGACGACCCTGTCTTAGGCGTTCTCGAACATTTGGTGGTGCTGCGGTGTAGTGTAAGTCTATGCTTCATCTTTGTTGTAGAACGATATGTACCGTACTGTTGTTTTTTATTGTCATATAATAATGATGTAAACCTTAACAAATAATTTGTAATTTGGTTGTCCAATTACTTTATGAACTTACTATTACTTGTTGTTTTGACAATATAATTTACGCTAACTCTCTATTTACATGCAGGTATGGCGTACCATACCCCGGAGCTGCTCGACCGGGTCCTCGACCAGTCCCACCGGTCTTACCTGTCAGCCGTCGAGGGTGCCCAGCTAGGCACCTTCCGTCCATGGCCTTCACGTCACCTCCTGCGGATAGACCACCGGTTCCGTGAGAGGTCAGAGCTGTACTAACATTTCTTCACATCATTTCTACATATCTATGGTCCCCAATATTGACTACAGTGCTATATTCTGCAGGTTGCGCGAGGCTAGACTTCTTCCGCTGTGTAAGTTAATTGAGCCCGCACCGGACGAGAAGGACTCCACTAGGCGATGGGACGCTGACCGGTCACTTCTTGCGGCACTGGTGGATCGCTGGAGACCAGAGACGCACACGTTCCACCTACCGTGTGGTGAGATGACTCTCACACTTCAGGACGTGTCCTACTTGCTGGGACATCCCCTCGCAGGGGATGCAGTCGGTCCGGTAGACGGGATGCAAGGTTGGTCGCAGGACATCACTGCTCGGTTCGAGGCCATGCACCGTCGACCTGGACTTGGTAGGCCGGGTTCGCTACCGCCTTACACCCCGACCGGCCCCTCGCAGGCATGGCTGCTACAGTTTACTGTAAGTCACGGATTCCTTGATTAACAATCATCCGATCTGTGAAACAACAGTGGTGCTGACTACAATCTTGCTTTACAGCCTAATCAGCTAGATGAAGACGCCGACCAATACTCGGTGGCAGGGAGCTTGGAGGCATACCTATTTGGCTGTTCAGGTGGGTGATGTTCACCAGCACGACAGGGCACACGGTGGACAAGGACTGATCCACTACGCTCGTGCGAAATCGCCGACAGCGAGGATGGGCTGTGCTACCGCAGTGGAGCTGGGGATCTGCTGTGCTAACAGCGACGTACCTTGGTCTTTGTGACGCGTGCACAAAGACCGATGCAGGTGCGATTCTCGTCGGTTGCCCTCTCCTTCTGCAGCTATAGGCGGCCGAACGCTTCGCGATAGGCCGCCCTTTGATTCAACACTCTTCCTACGAGGACGGCCTTGGAGGCTTGTATGAGCAGTCGACCGAGGACCGTCCCACTATGGGACGGAAGTATGGGTGTCGCTATGAGGTACGTTACGTGAATTCTAGGTTTACCACTTAAGCAAAATACTGACGTGTTCTCCCTGGCCCTATTTTGCAACGTCGTTACGCTCACACGCAGGTTAGGAGGGCCTACTGTGACTTCGTTATGGAGTTGACCGCCTGCAGCCCAGCAGCATCGTCTGGGAGCCGTATAGTCCGCAGGCCATCACAGCCCGTGCACCGCTCGGACTCTCGGCTCTTTGCACGCGCGACCAGTCGTACTGGATGACGAGAGTGCCGCTAGTGTTCGACATCTTCGTTGAGCCGCACTGTCCACAATGCGTGATGCGACAGTTCGGCCTACGGCAGCTCTTCCCTATACCTGTGCAAATGGTTGTGCCTCGTGACGTGCACAGGTTAGTACAGCTGCGATCTTTATCAATGACTAAAACTCTTTAATGAAGTCTAATGCACTCTCTGTAAATAGGTATACTCGTAGGGGACAGGCAGGCGGCACTCAGTGGTATCCGAGACTGCAGAAGTACGTCGAGGACTGGTTGTTGGCGACGGAGGAGGTCGTTGATGAGATTTTTCCACACACTGAGGACAACTACCTAGCATACCTCAGCTGGTACCAGCCGCACACCCGCACACGTGTGACGTTCACCCCAGAGGATCCACAGCCACACTTCGCCGCTACGACTGACACCTATCCTAGACACCATGACCAGGACTACTTCCGCATGGTATGGCACATTCTCTTTGCACTTTGCTATTCCCTTTGTAGGTGTGCATGGTTCTAACATATATTAACGTCACATTTAAACTAGGCCGAGGCAGTGCGACAGGTTCGGGCAGATGTGGACGCGGCGTTCGGACGGTTGGACGAAGGGATCGTGCTGACTGCGGAGGAGTAGAGGACGACTTTCGGGACGATCCGTCAATCGATACACGCAGTGATCCGTGCGCTCACTTGTCGTGCGGTCGACGCCGTACCTCCCGTAGCTATTCGACAACTGCAGCCACGCCCCGTAGGGGCTGGAGTGCACCAGCATGGTTCCAGTCAGCGAGCTGGCCCCTCCAGAGGTAAATTCCGCTAACCATCGGTTCATAATACGACATGCACCGTTTTATATCCGTATGCTTCGGTGTAGCTTTTGCTACACCGTACCTAGATCCCTCCGGAGCTGGCACGTCCGCGCAAGGACCGTACAACATCCGACCACACGCGCAGCATGACCATTGCCCCCGGGGCCACCACAGGAGGTCCTTCAGGTTAGATCAAAGTTTACTTTCACCATGCAAAATTAAACTTTGCAATTATCAATATGTTTGTGCATATGGTTCCACTCTACAGCGCGGGGGATGTTTGCTGGTGCTGGCTCGTCCGTGCAAGGCGCACGCGGCAGCGGTTGGGTACAGGATCCTTTCGAGGGGGACGACTTGGAGGCCGAGGACGAGGAGATCCACGAGGTACTAAATACCTCGCAGCTCGAAGGAGCTCCGCCACCGCAGACACAGGACCCACCAGCTGGCACACCCATGCAGGCGACCTGCGCTGGCCGTGCCGTACAACCAGACCAGCTGACGTATTCCCAGGGGCAGGTGCGAGCACAGGCTAGGAGGACGAAGAGGGCTAGAGGTTATGGTCAGGGCCCGTAGTCCGTTGTACCAGTAGTACTTCGCCTCTTGTACTCAAAAGGCCTAGTTTGACCAAAGTCAAAAATGTATCAGAAACTTTGTTTGTTGAAATCTACCGCTTAGAAAATGTTTCACATGGTATCTTATATGTTTTCCAAGCTTAACCTTAAAAGAAAAAATTAATTCTAAATAAAATTGCCTTCTTACCACTTTTTGGAAGAAACTAGAATCTTGTTTTTGACCAAATTGCCCTAAATCTCCAAAATGAGTTCGAATGAGATTTTGAAAAAGCTTCCAAACAAAAATGCTAGACTTGACTATTTCAAATGTTTTTTTGGTATTCAAACTTCTCGCAAAAAATTTATCCTTCAAAAGTTATTTGCTTTCGAAATTCAATCAAAAACTACCATAAACCATAATACGTCATTTCTAGCACTTAAGTGAGAATTGTTGTAAATTCCGTAGTAAATCTCAAATATATGGAAATTGTCAATGTTTGAGCTCACACATTCAAATGGCACCTTTGTGTCATCTTGTTTTTCCCGAGATCTTAAAAACCTGGTCTTGTGACTTTTGTGTGCGAGGATCTGCCTATGCAAGGGCTGGAGGCCGGCAGATCGGGCACAGGCAGTCCGACCGGTGCTATATGCGTGGTCCGACCGGCCTGATTCCTACGGTCCGACCGGCTATGGGGGGCCAGTCCGACCAGGCCACTGGGTGGGGGCCCATTACTCATCCTACCCGACCTTCTTCCTCCTCTATCACTCTTCTCTTTTCCCAACTCGCCCCAAACCCATTTCTCTCTCTCTCCCTCAAACCCTAACTCTCCTCTCCACTTCCTCCTCTCGGTTGGACCGGGATTTCTCCTCCGTTTCGACCGTAAGTGATTCTCCTCCGTTCCCTCTCTCTATTCCACGGTTTGGATTTGTATTTGATTGTGTTTTTGAACCGTGGATTGGAACCCTAGGCCAAAGGAGTGTGCTTCGTCGATTTGCATCTCTAGAGGGGAGTTCTTGGTGCAAATCAAGTCGATTTCTTCCGGAAATCTAGTGGTAATCCCTCTCCCTTGCATCTAACTCAATCCCGTTCACCTCTTGATGCTTCTAGGGTTAGGGTTAGTTTGTTTTCTTATGCCTCTCCTATATTTGTGCACAATGCCTATCTTGTTCAGCTTCTATTCTCTCTAGTCTTGTGCCATATTAGTTCATCTGTTGTGTATGTGACATTTTTGATGAATGGAAGCGTGCAAACTCGATCTAGCAGTGTTGGTCGGACCGGCCTGATTCCTGCGGTCCGACCACCAAAGTAGGGCCGGTCTGACCACCCCTGCACTGAACAGCAAGTTTTAATTATCAAATCTTTTTCTTTTACGCTAATCCTTGCTGATCCTTTTCTTTGTCTCTTTCTCGGTCAATGGCTCCTCCTCGCAAGAAAATTGCGGAAAGACGCTCCAAGAAGCGTCATGATCCCATCATTTC
Source organism: Oryza meyeriana var. granulata (assembly GCA_003991445.1). Taxonomy (NCBI): domain Eukaryota; kingdom Viridiplantae; phylum Streptophyta; class Magnoliopsida; order Poales; family Poaceae; genus Oryza; species Oryza meyeriana. The sequence goes on along the minus strand of RYFJ01003235.1, from coordinate 81,738 downwards.
TTCAGAGGAAGAAGAGATGGAGGATGAGGATTATGTGATGGAAGAGGAAGAGGAAGAGGAAGAGGAAGAGGAAGAAGACCATCAAATAGATGAGGATGAGGACGAGGATGATGATGACGAACAGCCTATTTATCCTCGAGGTGACCCAACTGCTCCACCTCCTTCGGTCTTTTGTTCAATGCCAACTCAAGTGGATCCAACTATCAACTTCCAAGTGCGATTGAACAACCCTACGGAGTACATGCTTCTTAGGGATCATGATCAATTCAACAGACCTAACGACTCCAACGATCAAAGGTTCCACACAAACTTTCAGAAGGAAGTATTTGAGAAGGTCTACACTTCCACCAAGCCCTTTGTTGGTCATAAGTACATTGTGTAGAAAGAGATAAACAAGACCTCGCAATTTCAAGGGTTGCACAATCTTTTCCGAGAAGTGGGAATTGACAAGTCTGCTGCTATCCATCAGGATTATGACCCCGCTCTTATCCGTCAGTTCTACTCCACTATTTGGATAAATGAAGATTTCACTCAGATAAAGTGGATTAGTGGAGAGCTTGGGTGTGTGGCAACCAAGGGAGAGTTGCAAGAAGTGTTGGAGCTAAGATATCTTGAGGGTACACGGCTTCACTCCGATCTACAGTACTCTCCAATGTCTGTTCAAGAACAAGCTCAGTTCTACGACACAAGTGTTCATTGCACATTTGGAACAGTCACTGGATTAAAAACTGTGCCAAGTGTGATCAACCGGATTGTAAGAGCTTCTATTGTCCCAAGGTGTGGCAACAAGGATGCCATTCGTGGCATCACATGGCATGTGATCAGAGCTATCATAAGTGGAACTCGGTTTGATATCGCCGACCTTATTCTTAGAGAGATGCACATGTCGAAGAACACCCTTGGACAAGGTATATGTTATGCTCCATTCATAATGAAGCTTATCCTTGCAAAGTGTGGAAGAATGAGCAATAGAACATCTCGCCATAAGGAGTATAGGCCCCGGCTTCCACAAATGCTCCCTCCGGGCGGTCCTTTGAGAGCGGTCAATCTTCTCGTTCCGCTCAACCTCAAGGGCCTTCTTGTCATGATCATCCTCCTCCTCCGCCACCTCCACAGGACTTTGGTCAGTTCTTCTTTCCTCAATATGCATATTTTGGGATGCAGCCAATGGAGTATTTCAATCCGGTCATGGGAGCTCTCAATACCCTAAATGACAGCTTTTCTCATATGAATACCGGATTTGAGGAGATGACTGAACAAGTAAGAGGCTTATCCAGTAATGTTCAAACTGTGCAAAATTCCATTGATCGTGTTGAAGGTCGCATGGATGTTTTTGAGCGACGTATGAGGATTGTAGAGACCTCCCATCCGGTTGTCTACCATCGTCGTCGAAAAACCCCTTCCTCCCCTTCTCATGAAGATTGAAGACCCTTTTGTTATTTGTCAGCTTTCTTGTAATAGGATAGTTAAACTCTCATTTGTCTCCTTTCGAGTTTATTCCTACTCGAAATTTATCTCGTTTGGCCTATACTATATCTTTCATAAATTTATCTCCTTTCGAGTTCAAGCTGTTGTTGCTTATCACGCTCTATTATTTTAAATTGATGGAATGCAAATCATATTGCAAACTCCTCTCGTCGCCGTTGTGGCTCTTGTGATTGTCATGCACATGTTTAGGGGGAGTCTATTGTATAATTTGCCTTCGTGTATTGAACTTCATTTATAATTTCGCTTTATATGTGACATTTCTCATTAATTACCAAAAAGGGGGAGGTTGAAGCATCTATGCCCCATTGTTGATTTTGGTAACTGATAACAAGCGCAAAAACTAACCGTTGGGGCCGAAATCCCCAAGTCAGGTCATTTTCGGTCAGACCACAGGCAAAGGATCAGTCCAACCAGGTCCAATTTCAACATCTAAAAAATACAAGCCGGTCAAACCGCAAGTTGAGAGCCGGTCCGACCGGCACCCTATCTCATTTGCGCTATCGGTACTGGACGCAGCCGGTCCGACCGGGTGGGGGGAGGCAGTCCGACCGCCACCCCCACTAGAACTCCCTGTCGGTACTGGATCCGACCGGTCTGACCGGGCGGAGGAGGCAATCTAACCGCTGTTGACGCCAAAAACCCGCCGGGGGCCATTCGGCGTCGGAGTGACACGCGAAGGCCTGGGAGATCTGCTTAGCTCTAGTGCAGGTCCTAAATTATTGAGGTTCGTAGGCGTGCCAGTCAATTTGACCCAGCAATTGACAAGGAGATAGAAAATATTAGCCAACAACCCAATCGGCCGACAAACTGATGTAGACTCCTTCCAACCGATTGCCGATAGCTCCTGTACCGAATTCCCCTGAGCCGACTGCCCGACTTGCTCGGGTCCTCGCCTGTGTCCGCGCCCGGGTCTTCGCCTGTTGCCCACGCTCGAGCTCTCGTCTGTTGCCCGAGCCTGGGACCTCGTGCCCGCGCCCAGATCTCTGTGCCCGCGCCCGGGTCTTCGTGCCCGCGTCCGAGTACTTGCCTGCTTGTTTATGCCCGTGCCCTGGTTCTCGCTTGCACCCGCGCCCGGCTACCAGCAGCGATCGGCCGATAAGCCGATAGAGTCTTCCTTCAGCCGATGGCGCCAACAGTGCTCGCACATCGGCTACGCCTGTACCCGGGCCCTCGTCCTCGGCGTGCTCGCGTCCGGGTCCTTGTTGGTCCTCGTGTCCGGGTACGCGTACCTGACTGTCAACAATACTTGCACATCGTCTAAGAAACCGATAATATAGTCGATGATAATATAAACAGATAAAAAGCCAGCCGACTGATAAATAAACACTTGGACATCGGCTAGAGGCCGATGATATAGTAGATAGGCAAAATAATGAATATAGTGCAGTCGGCTTTATGTAGTACATAAAAGAATTGCAATATAAGTTAGCCGATTACTGATAGAACATGTGTATCGGCTGGGAAGCCGATGATAGTGTAAAACAAAGACGCAATCGGCTGTGATAACAGATAACCTATCGGCTAAGTACTCCGATAGAACGTCGCATAAAACCTATCGACTCAGCAAGAATAAGTTTATCACTATCAATCTAGTAGTTCAAACTTAACTGATGCAGCACAGATTAACAATGATAAAAGAACCTCGATGAGCCGATAGATCTAATGCAATCATGATGTATCTGATAACTTACCGGCTATACACTCCGATAAGACGCTTGCACAGAGACCATCGGCCTAGCAGAAACAACTTATCGCCCAGTTTAGTAGGTCGGACCCAACCGATGCAGCACAAACTGACGATAAACTATCCCCAGTAAACCGATAAAACCTATGCACGCGTGATGTGATATAGCTGATCTGCCTAAGAGATCGAACCGAACCGATGTAGCCGTAGACAAAGCAGATATATCTGGGTAAGGGGTGACGAGTCTTACCCTCTCGCAGGAGTTCGGACCTAACCGATGCAGCCCCGCTCGAGAAGCAAGAACCTGTCGAAAGGGTGGCGATGCGCCGAAGTTTATTTGATCGAGAGATCATTTACAAGGTACCCGGGCATACGTATATATACCCCGAGTTATTACAGTCCTAATAGGACACGGCACACGAATTTCCTATCTATAAAAGGAAAACTAACAAGTCCTGATCGGACACGAGATCAAGTTTCTCTAAAAAGTATTAAAACTACCTAATTTACAGATAAGGTAATTGACTGCCATATCGTGGCCTTCACGATTCCTTCCCAAGCTCGGACTCTTCTGGATTAGTTTCCAATGGCTGATATCGCTTCTTTCCTTAACCGAACATGGTAACGACCCGTACCAAATTTTGGCGTTAACATATGCCCCCCAATTTCGGAGTTTGTTATCAAACTTCGAAATTCTTCTGTTCGGGCCTCATCATTCCTTCCTGGCCTCCTGAAATCGGCTTTCATGAACCGATACCTTCTGTACTAGGTGTGCCAGGCTCTCAAAGTCTTCTGATGAAAATCTTTCCTTGATCAGAGCCAACAAACCTTGGAATGCTAACTCGGCCAGCTGTGCATCATCCAGACTTAAACTATAACATCGGCTTCTAACAATACGAAACCGCTAGATATATTCTGCGACTGATTCCTCCGGCTTCTGTATTACCGATGTTAAGTCTATCAAACTCATCTCCTGACTTCCCATAAAGAAATACTTGTGGAATTGCTTTTCCAGATCGGCCCAACCTCGAACTGAGTTAGGTGGCAATGAAGAAAACCATGTAAAGGCCGATCCGGATAATGATAATGGGAAGAGTCTAACTCTCAAAGCTTCTACAGCCGATGCCTCTCCACATTGAGCCAAGAATCGGCTAACATGTTCCACTGTAGATACATCATCTTGCCCTGAGAATTTGGAGAAGTCTGGTACTCTGTATCGGCGTGGCAACGGAACTCTATCAAACCAATCTGGATATGGATGCCGATACATAAATGTTTCCTCCTTCAGTCTTAAACCGAATTGTTCTCTCATCACCTCTGTGATTCTTGCTGTCAAATCTTCTTCTCTTGGATTTTCGACGTGATAATGTAGAGGTGGAGTTGGTAGCCGATTCTGCCTCTGATATTCTCTCTGATAATTATATTCAGGGACAGCTCCTGGATAACTCTGTTGATGCCCCCCATAGTACGCAGTTTGATGATATCCTTGAGGAATTCCATCTTGTTGCCCCCCAGCCAGCTGAATCGGCTCCACTGCCTTCTTGATCAAGTTCTGTAATGTGTTCACCAATATCCCAGATTGATCGATCAATGCATGATGAACTGTCTCATTAACCATGTCTTGAAGTTGCTTCTGTGAACTTGCAGGTGATGTATGGCTCGATTCATCAATCAGAACAGGCTTTGGAAATTGCGACTTCTGAATCGGCCCTTGATCTGTCATACCGAAGGATTCTAGACAAAGCTTCCGAAAATCATCAATGTTCTGCTCCACTTGTTGTCTCTGTTCTTCGGTCAAGTCTTCCATTGTGACTGGAATCATATTGTCTGTGCTGACCTCTTTCCCAGCCATGTTGAAGTTCTGGGTCCCACCAGCCGTGCCAAAAGCGTGTTGACGCCAAAAACCCGCCGGGGGCCGTTCGGCGTCGGAGTGACACGCGAAGGCCTGGGAGATCTGCTTAGCTCCAGTGCAGGTCCTAAATTATTGAGGTTCGTAGGCGTGCCAGTCAATTTGACCCAGCAATTGACAAGGAGATAGAAAATATTAGCCAACAACCCAATCGGCCGACAAACTGATGTAGACTCCTTCCAACCGATTGCCGATAGCTCCTGTACCGAATTCCCCTGAGCCGACTGCCCGACTTGCTCGGGTCCTCGCCTGTGTCCACGCCCGGGTCTTCGCCTGTTGCCCACGCTCGGGCTCTCGTCTGTTGCCCGAGCCCGGGACCTCGTGCCCACGCCCGGATCTCTGTGCCCGCGCCCGGGTCTTCGTGCCCGCGTCCGAGTACTTGCCTACTTGTTTATGCCCGTGCCCTGGTTCTCGCTTGCACCCGCGCCCGGCTACCAGCAGCGATCGGCCGATAAGCCGATAGAGTCTTCCTTCAGCCGATGGCGCCAACAGTGCTCGCACATCGGCTACGCCAGTACCCGGGCCCTCGTCCTCGGCGTGCTCGCGTCCGGGTCCTTGTTGGTCCTTTTGTCCGGGTACGCGTACCTGACTGTCAACAATACTTGCGCATCGGCTAAGAAACCGATAGTATAGTCGATGATAATATAAACAGATAAAAAGCCAGCCGACTGATAAATAAACACTTGGACATCGGCTAGAGGCCGATGATATAGTAGATAGGCAAAATAATGAATATAGTGCAGTCGGCTTTATGTAGTACATAAAAGAATTGCAATATAAGTTAGCCGATTACTGATAGAACATGTGTATCGGCTGGGAAGCCGATGATAGTGTAAAACAAAGACGCAATCGGCTGTGATAACAGATAACCTATCGGCTAAGCACTCCGATAGAACGTCGCATAAAACCTATCGACTCAGCAAGAATAAGTTTATCACTATCAATCTAGTAGTTCAAACTTAACTGATGCAGCACAGATTAACAATGATAAAAGAACCTCGATGAGCCGATAGATCTAATGCAATCGTGATGTATCTGATAACTTACCGGCTATACATTCCGATAAGACGCTTGCACAGAGACCATCGGCCTAGCAGAAACAACTTATCGCCCAGTTTAGTAGGTCGGACCCAACCGATGCAGCACAAACTGACGATAAACTATCCCCAGTAAACCGATAAAAACTATGCATGCGTGATGTGATATACCTGATCCGCCTAAGAGATCGAACCGAACCGATGCAGCCGTAGACAAAGAAGATATATCTAGGTAAGGGGTGACGAGTCTTACCCTCTCGCAGGAGTTCGGACCTAACCGATGCAGCCCCGCTCGAGAAGCAAGAACCTGTCGAAAGGGTGGCGATGCGCCAAAGTTTATTTGATCGAGAGATCATTTACAAGGTACCCGGGCATACGTATATATACCCCGAGTTATTACAGTCCTAATAGGACACGGCACATGAATTTCCTATCTATAAAAGGAAAACTAACAAGTCCTGATCGGACACGAGATCAGGTTTCTCTAAAAAGTATTAAAACTACCTAATTTACAGATAAGGTAATTGACTGCCATATCGTGGTCTTCACGATTCCTTCCCAAGCTCGGACTCTTCTGGATTAGTTTCCAATGGCTGATATCGCTTCTTTCCTTAACCGAACATGGTAACGACCCGTACCAAATTTTGGCGTTAACAACCGCGACCCCACAAGAACTCTCTATCGCTACTGGATCGGGCCGGTCCGACCGGGCGGGGAGGCGGTCCGACCGCCACCCCAACTAGAACGCCCTGTCGGTACTGGATCCGGCCGGTCCGACCAGGCGAGGGAGGCGGTCCAACCGCCACCCCAACTAGAACGCCCTGTCGGTACTGGATCGGGCCAGTCTGACCGAGAGGTGGAGGCAGTCCGACCGCATCCGCCACTACAATTCCGTGTCGGTACTGGATCAGCCCAGTGCGACCAGGTTGGGGAGGCGGTCCGACCGCCACCCCAACTACAACTCACTATCGATACTGGATCGATCCGGTCTGACCAGCCAGGTATTCGCGGTCCGACCGGCACCCGCGTCACAACTCCATAGCTTTGCGCCATCAAATTTAATTGGTGGTTATCCTCTTTGGCATGTGGACCTAACTTTTTTTTGCATATACTGAAACATAATGGTTATTCCACAATTACCGCTTGTCATTAATTACCAAAATCAACAATGGGGCCTAGATGCTTAACCCCTTTACTTCGTTTACGCTCGTCAATTAAACGATGTACTCCTCACGATCTATGTTTGCGACGAAACTGATCAAAAACATTAATTTTCGAGTTTCAACTTCACAGCGAAAGTAGATTCCGAGAGGTGACAACCGAGCACACGTTAATTGCTTACCAACATATTGAAATTATCTATCCAACGAGTACAAACGGCACATGAAACATTTCTAGTTATCATTATTACATGTCTTAGAGTATTTCAAACGGATATCCGACTAGACATGCAATTACTGTGTACAGCATGGGTACTTCCCCTTTCTCGTCGCCTCCGGCCCAGCTTCCTTTCCCGCTTCCTCTCCCTCTCTGCCTCACGGGCTTCCTTCTCCTGCCGCTCCTTCTCCTCCTTCCTCTTCTGCTCAGCCTCCCACTCTTCTTGCGCCGCCCAAAGACGTTCGAGGTGGTCCCTATGCCATTCCTGCGACATGCGAAGATACTGTGCGTCCTGTGGACGGATCTCCGTGTGGGCACCCTGGAAGTGCATTATGAAGAGTAACTATTATGGCAACGCGAACTATCTAGATGGATGGGGTCTCGAATAAAACCCGAATAAATATGGTAACCATCCATCCTCATCGCAGACTTGCCATAATCTCTACCCACTCACAATACAAATCCAAAAATGCCGAGAAGTGTACAAAAGAGATAATCATAAGGATAGCTTGCCAGTCCTCCCCGTCATACGCCCGTCAAACCACTTGATGGTGGCGACCAAACACGATACGTACCCCAGAGGACTCGAACCACAATAGCTATCCCCAACCATCTCAATTATACACAACTCATACTCATGTTCAGCTAGTCCCCAGGAAAGCGACTAGCCTCACACTTTCATCGCAAGCAATTGATAAGCATCACAAGTACTCAGAAGATGGATAAACGAGCAGCAGAGTTATAACTATTGCATAGAGGGTTCACACCCTAATTCATCACAAAATGACACAAAGATTTGCAGCGGAATATAAACACAAAAGACAAGAACCAGTGGTGCCAAACCCATGCACAGGGCAACCGACTGGGGATAGAGCTCAACTACAACTACACATTATCCTCGCCACCCTTGGCGGGATAACAGTAGATCACACCATCTTCGTCGGTAACCTCACCTGAAAAGATGCAACGTGAGTACGAATGGTACTCCACAAGACTTACACAATAATAATAGTACAAAGGAAGCATGCTGGTTTCTACATCAAGGAAGAAGGCTATATTGACTTGATTTTGCACAAAGCTGATTTTATTGAGCAAGTAATACTTGAAACTATAAGCATTTTGAGAAATAACACAATCTGAATTTTTAAGACAGCAAGCTTATAGTTCTGAAAATGAAATATAAATGAGCACCAACCGTGCTCTAAACATTACCCACGAGTCACCATTGCCCAAACAATTATGCTACACAAGCATATCCTTTCTCATGACTAAACCAAGTCATAATCATCATCTATGGGCTACCATTGCCCAAACAATTATGCTACACAAGCATATTCTTTCTCATGACTAAACCAAGTCATATTTAATATCCAAAAATCCCTTATATAAACCCATCCATCCATGACTATCCTAAGTCATGGTAACCACATAACCCAAGTTGGATGCTAACATGAATAACTAACACATCAAGCGGTCGTCCGTAACCGTGGACACGGCTATTCGAATAGTTCTTACTCTGATCAGAGGTGTACATCTTTACCCACACGATGTGATAGAAGCCAAACGGCTACACTCTAGTTTGATTTGTACCGGCCAAGTACCCACACTCTACACATTGAGTGCGGACTAGAGGTCACAACAAAACCTTTCGCACGCTTAGCCCCAACCACCTAAACCACGTCTGGGCCCCCGACGACTTAGCCCCACACACAGGGTGACTAAGGCGGGCTCACCGTCATGGGAGGCACCTCCGGCCAGTCCAGGCGCGCTCGAGGTCCTCCAACGGAAATCCATCCTCACAACTGACGGACGGGCGTAGATAGCCACAGCCTCCCGTGCTACTGAGTTAAGCCGTCCCACTCCCAGCGTGTGGAAGTACGTAGGGTGCTTGAATAGATGTTAACATGTTCGGTCCTTCACAACCCAGACGGAGCTACGTGCATCGGGGAAACACCATCCCTTCATCGCCCTATCATCCGTCCAAGTCAACATATTTTTAATTATTATTCAGAGGTTATTCTTGTCAGATTTTAACCCGTCTATTCGCATTCAACTAGTTTTAAACCAATAGCTCCATCTATCGGATTTCTCTAATTCTAGAAATAAGCATGGCTAAGCATTCGGTAAAATAAGAGTATTCCAAAGTCCTTAACCAGGGGTGACAATGTATAAACATGGCATCAATAACCAAGGAATGGAAATGCATACAATTGGGTAATATTGACTCTACCCATTTTCCCTATTTTAAACAGACTGAAGCATGCATATAGATATTGTTTTCACAAACAAATCAATTTATTGAAAACATAGGTTCAATATGCTTAGACGCTTGCCTTGCTGCAGTGAGGGGTCACACTCAGGCTTTGGATGAACTTCCACGTACTCCGTATCCTCAGAATCTATCGATAAGAAGCAATATGCAAATAAGAAGCAATTAAACATGTCTATGCAACATGATCAATTAATTATGAGATAATTACAGAAGGTAGGGCATGTCCTAATAAGATTTTAGGAGAAAGAACCAAGTCATTTGCATCTCTGGATTGGGAGATACAAAAATGACAAGGTGGAAGGGCTGAAAACGGCAAAAGCCGAAACTATAGGAAAACTCTAAGTGGAAAATATGTGCTTGCCTTCTCTGGTAGGATTTTATGAGTGTGAGCATTTTTATGTGAAAATGCATATCTTCCTGGTTCCGAAAAAATTTGGTTTACTGAAATCCGATTTAAAATGATTTAGATATGAATTTTACAAGTTTAACAAAAAGAAAGGTTAGAAAATTACTTAGGCCTATTTTGAGAGGTAGTTTTGTCAAATGAAAATTATTCACAGCAAAGATTACAATTTTCTGAGTTAAACAAAAGTGGTTTCACATTTTTAGCAAATAGGATGAACTTTCTAGAAATTTATAAACTTCTAAGGTAGAAAGATGTATATAATAGATATTTCCATTTTTAGAGAATAATCCTACACAGAAGTTCTCACTTTTTATTTTTACCAAATTAAAGAGCACATTTTTATGAATCTATAGAAATTTGGTTCACCTCAGAAAGAGTCATAATGGATTTTATAGAAATATTTCAAGTTCTTAAGCACAAATAAGTTATTATTGCTTTTTATTATTTTATAGATATTTCCTGTACAGAAGTGGTAATATTTTATTTGACAGTATTAAAGTTCACAGATTTACAGAATAAGAAAAATTGGTTTCACTCAAAAATGAGTTAAAATGACCAAGATATGAATTTATAAAGTTTAAACATTTTCTTTTCTTTTCTTATTTCTCTTACAGTCCGGGCCCGCAGGCCAGCGAGGCAAAGCAGAGCAGGGCGTGGGAGCAGGGCGCGAGAGAGCGAGGGCGCGGGCACGAGGGCGCGGGCGCGGGCACGAGGGCGCGGGCACGAGAGCGCGAGGGCGCGGGCAGACAGAGCCGGCGAGCTTCTCGGCGGCGGCGGCGGCGAACGGCGGCTCGGCTGTGGTCGGGCCCAAAACAGAAAAGGTAGAGGAGTTCACGACGGAGCTAAGGGTGGTCTTCTTGACACCTCGGGTGACCGGAATCCTGCCGGCGGCGAGGATATGCGGTGGATGCTCTCGGGACACTGAGGCAAATCGCCTTACGGGCTTAAACCGGTCCAGCCAGTGCATGCATAAGCATCTAAGGAGTACTGGAAAGCTCACCGAAGGTCACGCTGGTCCTGGCGAAGCTGGAACAGCAACGGCGACGGCGAAAGAGGTCCAGCGGCGGTGAACTCCTTCGGTTTCACATCGGCGGCCTTCTCCCGGGGTTCTGCAGTCGGGGTGAGGTGTCTAACAGGTTAGAGACTTCCTAGGGATGGCTCCTATGCAATGAATGGAACTGAGGACTACCAGAGAGAAAGAAATCTACGGCGGCGGCAGTTGGCCGGACTTGGGGAAGATGACCTCGATCTCGAGCTTCACTACATCCTTTCCTGATTCCTTCTGCCGGTGGTCTTCTGGAAGTGAGGCGATGAGGTTGGCGCAAGGGCTCGGTCGGCGGTGTACTGTATCGGCCGAAACGACCGTGATGTCCTGGCGGCAGCGCTGCAGAGCAGAGAGCGAAACACGGCGGCCTCGACCGGCGGTCCTAGGGTAGCCAAGAACAAAAATGGAACTATTAAAACGTGGAGATCACGTTCCCGTGGTCAAGAATGGATGGAACTCACCGGATCCCACTCGGGCTCGGTCGAACACTCTCGGCAGAGGAGAGAAAGGGGTTGCCGGAGGTGATCCTTGCGGTCTCCGTCGGTGTTCTTGGTGAGGACGTGAAGAGGAAAGGGAGGAGAGATGGCTGGCGTGTTCTAAGGCGAAATGGTCGAGTTTTCCCATGGTGGAGCTCATCTAGGTCACTCTGTGTGTGCTATGGGAGAGGAGAAATCTCTAGAGACTAAGTGTTATGAGCTGTATGGACAGCTGTCTTGCATCTGTGATTTCAGCAGGTTAATAAGGGATATAAATTATGGGAAAAATGCTGGAGGTAGAGAAAGATGTGTGTAACCTGCTGACCAAAATTCGTGGTTAGAAGAGGTCTGGTTCATCTCTGGTGAAAAAGCAAAGTAGGCACACTGATCCAGTTTTGCTGCAGTTTCACTTGTTTCTCCAGTGCCTTGATCTTATCATTTTATGTGTTTTCTTTGGGAGATAAATTAAACCAAAATTCTTGGTAGTGGGGTTCATGTTGGCTCCCACTTTGGCAAAAGGGCTCTGTCTAATTAGTCTTCATTTTCATTTGGTGAATTTCAGAAGTGAACCAATTTATTTCAGCTAGCTTCCTAGCTTTGCTGAGTTGAGAGACTTGGTTGAAGTATTTATTGAAGGGATAAAATTATGTAAAATTTACAGGGGCTTACTCACATCACCTGACATGTTTAGGAATTTTTCTAGGATTATTAGATATACAGAACTTGGAAAGTAACAACTAGCACAAGGCAAAGGATTAGCTAGAGCTTAACACTAATTACCTTAATTTAGATTTTGGGGCTGTGACACTCCATATCAATCCACTGCACGAAGTCGCACAGAGGCGGAGGAGGCTTCGGTGCCTTGACATATACAAATTTGTTAGCTCAAAGGTTTAAATATTTCGTACTACAAGATAATTCGTATTACCTCCATTGGCGTCTTCGCCTTACCCTTCTTCCCTTGTGGCTTCGGCTTCTCCAGGGAGTACGCATAATTAGCACACATCCAATACCTTTGCCGGTATGTGTAATCCTTCTCACTTATTGCGACTTTGCAATTATATCCACACCAACACATCGGCGGAGGCACGTTAATCGAAGGTCGTAGACGACTGGACATACCGGATGCATCCATAGCAACCTACATTATAACCAAATAAACGCAAGTTATAACTCGCTATGCCAAAAATACCTTATACAACTACATACTGTAACACCCTAAAATTTTCCCTATATAAAATATTGTGGAAAAGGAATTTTTAGAAATTAAATTAAAAGTCTCAAGGAGTGAAAAGAATAAAATCAGAGGAAAATCTAAAGAAATATGGGCTTGAAGATAATTTTATAAAATTCCTTGCCTAATTATTTAATTTCTGGAAATTTCTGGGAATTATTTGATGAGGGGAGGTATTTTTGGCAAAATAAACAAGCTCACAGAATTAAAACAAAAAGAAAAAGGTTTAAAACCCCTCCAACAGTCTCTGGCCCATTTTCGGCCCATTACTGTGCGCAGCCCTGGTCTCCCTCGCGCGCGCGTCGGCCCACGGCTGCTTGCGTCGCCCTCGGGCACCGACAGGTGGGGCCCGTTGGCTGGGTCATTGTCTTCCTCTCGCCCGGGCACTGTTGCACCCGAGCGCCGCCACCGCAATCTCACCAAATCCGCTCGCCTCGGACCCGATCTCTCCAAATCTGTTGGGGAAAAACCGAGTCCTTATCCCCCTCTACCTAATCCCCAGGAACCCGGAGCTAAATCGTGCGGAAATCGGAAACCCGAAGCTTCCCGAACCGGCCTCCAATCCCTAACCGGCGCTGCCGCAAAACCCATCGAGTCCGAGCCGGAGTCCGCCTCTCTCCGCCTTAAATAGTGATCTCGGAACCCCTAGGATCGTTTTCGCCCTTTAGATCGAGCTCTAGCTAGCCCTAGCCGTCTCTCCGCGTCTCGCGCTTGCCCCGCCGCCGTCGCCGAGCTTCGTTCGCACGCCGTCGTCGCTCTAGCCGCTGTTCAAGCCCGCTGCCGCCTCGGTTAGGTTCGCCGGAGCCCGTAGAAGCCAGGCCGTCGTCTCTTAGCCCTCGGAAGCCGCCGGAACACTGCCGTCGATGAAGACTCGAAGCTTTCCGTTGCCTCAAGCTCGCCGCCGGCCGTCTCCGTCGCTGTTCTTCGCGGTTTCGCCCTCGGTAAGGATTGCCTTGACCTCCTTTACCCTTTCCCGCTCTCCCTGTGCGTCGCCGTGCCGCCGATCGCCATCGACCATCAGGTTTAGTGCTGCCGCCGTCGCTGTAGCCGACGTGGTCGCCGTGTAGGCGCCAGCTCGGCGCCACCTCAGCGCCGTAAGCCGATCTGATCGGGATCGATGTCAGCCGTCGGATCTCCTCGGTTAGATCCCACCCGTCTGATCACAGTGAGATCACCCTAACACGTGGCTAGATCTCGGCCGTCCGATCCAAACCCTAGAACCCTAGCCGTCGGATCCCCCTCGTGGACCACGGTGGACTCGCTCCACCATGGACCCGACACCTTCCCCTCGCTGACAGTGGGCCCCACTAGTCAGCCGAGAGCCTCCTCTCTCCTGTGACGTCATAAACCCCTTTTCCCGAATAAAATTAATTCATTTATGACGCAATAAATCGGGTTAATTCTTTTAAATAGGCTATAAAGGGTTAAAACTTCTAAAAATCATAACTAATTCATACGAACTCGGATTGAAGTCGTTCAAGTCTCTAATTTCTTTAAAAATCATGAACTATCCATTAAAAATATAATATTATACTGTTCATATGTGTTGATGTATTGTTTTTGCTCATTTTGTTTATTGCTTATAGCTACCGACGTTCAGGAAGAGACGCAGTTTTTCGAGGCAGGTGTCGAAGGCTGTGTGGAGCTGCAAGGCAAGTCACACAGATTCCTCTTTCTCATTGAACATATTGTTCCTATAATTAAAGCTATGTTTTCCTTTAACGCTATATTTATTTTGGAATGTCATCGGGACAGGGAAACCCTAACCTTTGTTTATGGCCCCTTTAATTTGATCACTTGACATTATGCCTATGGGATAATTTTGACTAGCTACCTTTATTTATTGGTTAGCTAGAATAACTCTAGGACCCTGCTTAGCCATGCCTAGCAAATAATAGAATAACTTTTGGGTTGTCATAGTAATTTCTATACCAATATTCAGTCACATGAAATGATGTTCCATTTACGGCAGTGGTCGTACGAGGACATTTTAATGGTTCACTAAAACTTGAATAAAAGGTGGGTTGCGAGCACCAGGGTTGGAATTGTTGCTAGTGGTGCTCGTGACAGTTAAGGACCGGTTCGCGGACTACCCGTTGCGAAGCAACACCCGTGCTAACCACAAGCTAGTATGGGCAATGGTGGGAACCAAAGTGTAGCACGTTCAACCGGGGTCCACCATGGTGTGTTATGGCTGTGTCAATAAGACCACCATGGTTGCGTCAATAAGTCCATGTCTTGGGCGTTGGATCATTTCCCTGTTGGGGGCCTGATCAGCTCCTGCCGGAAACTGGTGGTCCAACAGGTAGCTCCCTTGTTGTGCAGATTACATAGAGGGTCCTATCATTACTCCTTTCCGAGGTACCGTGGTGGTATCAAGGGGCACAGTGATGTGCTGTGGAGTTGTGTCTTGTGGGTAAATTGGTACATCTCTGACCAGAGTAAAACTGTTCAAATAGCCGTGCCCACGGTTAAGGGCGGCCTAGCAATGTTTTCTGTGATTAGTCCCACATTATCTAAAATTTGATGGTTGAACAATGGAACATGTGTAGCTCCATGTAGGAGTGGTTGGGCCTATACCATTTTGGTGAGCGGTATGGTGTTGATCAATACTACTATTTAACTAATGTTTTATTACTCTCTCAAATGTTTTATTACTTGCTTTTACGCAAATTTGAGCCATATTATGCCATCCTTTGTTACCCCGTGCATTTGCATATTTGCTGTGTAGCTTGCGGAGTATTTCATGTATTCACCTTGCAATCAACAATCATTCAGAGGAGGACTACAGTGAAGAGGACTATTTGAAGGACTAAGAGGGAGCCCAGTCAAGTGCGTGGAGTGGGACTACTTATTTATTTATCCGCTGTTAGAACTTTATTGTTTTAAGAGGTATCATTCGCCTCTGTAATAAATACCTACGCTATGTAAACAATTACTTTGATTATCAATTTTGTCATGTGTGCCTCGATTGATTCCTGGACGATGGTTTACACACAATAAAACTCCAGAATTTTGGATGGAAATTCTAGACATGACACATACCTACGGTATACTACACATGACTACAAATAATTAAATGTCATCGTCCTTATTTCCATCTCACTAGCGTTTCTCCAACTAGTGCTACTCATCTAGTAAAAAAACCTAACTTCTCTCATGCGCTCTATCAATGTCCTTAACCGTTATGCTCAACTTCAATAGATCTACACCTTGTGGACCAAACCTTACATTTACTTACCTGTGAAATAAGTAGTACAATACTACACATACTATATCATTTGATGAATAGAAATGAAAATTATAAAGAGTTATAAAATATTACCTGTAGATGAATTCGTAAACTAGCTGGGCTTCACCGTTTTCGTTCGCCTTCATTCTCAACTCTTTCTTCTTTTTTCTGTTATTTTTATGAATTTTATGAATTTTTTAGAGGCTCGGAGGGGGTTTTATAGTGAGCTAGTAAAAAATCGCCTTCTGAGAGGGCGTTTTTTTTATAATATGGGCCAATTTGCAGGCGGCGCCCAAAAACCGCCCTCTAGGAGGGTGGCAAGGGGGCCGCCTGTACAATGGCCGGCCCCGCGGCCGGCGTTTTGCAGGCGGCCCCCTTCCCGCCCTGCTAGAGGACGGTATTTGGGTGGCCCCCTTGCCACCCTGCTAGAAGGCGGTTTTTGGGCGGCTAGAGAGCCGCCTGTAAATTGGTCGGCCCCGCGGTTAGGGTTTTGCAGGTGGCCCCCTTGCCGCCCTCGTACAGGGCGATTTTTGGCCGACCAGGGGGCCGTCTGCAAAAGTGCTGACGGCCGCCGGCCGCTCGACCAACGCCTGTCAATCACATCATAAAATTACCCTTTGGAACGCCGATTTCTTAAAAAAAAAACGCCCTTCCACAGGGTATTAGGAGTATATTTCTGGAAATTTTTGAAATGAAAATGTAATTTTGTAAATATTTTATTAAAAAAATATATAAATAAAAAAATTTCGTGGAGACGACGGGGCAGTGGGCATGGCACCGAGACGACTCTTTCCCCAATCATCTTCTCTCTCACGCGCGCCGCCGCCGAGCCGAACGAACCCCTCTCTTTCCCTCTCCTCACAGCGTCCGCGAATCGAGGCTAGTGCCGCTGGTCGCTCCAACCCCACCTCGAGGCCGGAGAGACGCCTTACTTCTCGGAGCCCATATCAGGGACCTTCGGATTGGAAGCAGCTAAGTCCCCTCTCTGTCTGTCCTCTTCGTTGTGCTCATCGATCTGGCCATGGCTGGACCGACCACCTCGTCGTTGTCGAGCAGGTCGGTAGGCGAGCGGGAGCGAACATGCGTCGAGGGGAGCGGTCGAGAAGAAGAAAGGAACGGAGAGAAGACGAGACGGAGGCAGATCGATCGACGAACAGGAAAACAGGTACGCGTGTGCGAAGGGAAATTTAGTCATCCTAACTTTACTTTAAACAAATATATATGCTAACGAAAGAAACGTATACAAATTACAAACGTGACCATAAATAAATGCTGAATGGCCAAACCGAGCTATCGTTTGATGCTATAAACCTAATTACCTAAATCATGATCTTTTCGGTAACACATGACCAATTGTGATTGATTTAGTTTTTTTGCACCATTTTCTAATTAAGTTTTAAAATTGTTGGATAACTTGTTCTAAAATTTTGACATGCATGGTGCAATCCACTATTCCATTCCAAGAAACTGTGGCATGGTTAGGTATTGTAGCCAATCATCATGTGATGTTTTCTTCTAGCCAACCCAACAGCTAGAGGTGTCATTGTCTAAGCATACCTGCTTGGACCTCGAACAACCGTGTTTACCGTGGCAAATTTGTAGATAGTAAGGTATTAAGGATGAATTGACTTGCGGTATCCATTACAATATCATTTAGTTTATAATTTTGTTCATAGCATAAACTAACCAATTAATAAGAAAAAAATATTTTTATTTCATAGAGAAGTTCAATAGGTAATCATGAGTGCACAAACTTCTGTCCCTGCAGGCCATGATATATACGACAGCAATATGAATGTGTTTTGAAGGCTATGGAAAAATGATCCGAGTGATCTTTTGCAATTTGTAATTCTTTTTTTTTTTTTGCTTTACTGAGGTATGGTGAGACACTGCATTTTCTAGCGTTAATTTCTGATATCTTCCATGTTGAGACACTATGTATCGTTGAAGTACCGAGAGATAACACAAATTAACGTTAGAAGGTATTAAAAGGTGAATGATGCACCAAATGGAGAAAATAATGGTCATCATGTCCCTTTTTCTTTGACAAACAGATCCAACTATTCAAGCATATCATTTTCTATATTTATTTGACGTAGAGAGGAGAGATCATGTTTACCTTTGTGGACAACCCCATCTTACCTTCATGTCGTGCAATTGAGGACCAAAAAGCATGTCAAAAACTCCATTGCAATGACATTGTGCAAGTATAACTGCTTCTTTTGACCATGGAAGAAATAATAACCGTGTTATTCTCCAATAATAAATACCACAGCATGTGTAGAACTGGGTCTAAAACCGTAGAGTATCTTCAGTGGTCAAGGCAAGAGCTTCTTTGAAATGGGCTGCAACTTCTTCACATGGTGCCACTTAATCCTATTTCTGTGTGTGTTACACTCCACATTTGGGATTTCTTGCTGCTGCATCCCAGAAGAGAGGGCAGTCCTGATGGAGATCAGGTCTCGCTTGATGACCGCGCAGTCTGAGCCACCCATTTCGTGGTCGGGGCATGGTGACTGCTGCTCATGGGAGAGGATCACGTGCAAGAACAGCACCCGGCATATCTCGCACCTCGACCTTTCTGAGATCTACCAGCCAGTTCGTACATCTGTGAGTGGATCATGCTGGATTAATCTCAACATGGCAATCTTTTCTTCGTTTTGCGAGCTTCAGCTACTGGATTTCTCTTTGAATTACGCTTGCTTACAGAATTTTCAGGGTAAGTGACCCTATTTCAACACATGTTCCTTTCATGTAAGCTTGATCGAAGAAGCAAGGGGAAAAACAATGCAGGTCTTGAAGGATTGAGTAAGCTCCAGTATCTCAACCTGAGTGTCAACAATTTGTCAGGGAGTATCTCAGGATCTATCGGCAAATTAGTTTCCCTCAAGGTGATTAACCTTGGTACAAACAACATAAGTGGTGCTCTTCAGGATACAGGTACTGAAACAAATAGATTTAACTTTTTTTTTGTGCAATCTGTATTAATTAACTATCTGGCATGTCTGTGTACATGGAAGATTTCATAAATCTCAGGAACCTCCAAGAATTGCATTTGAGTTGTAATCAATTGAGCGGAAGCCTTCCAGCATCGCTATTTGCACTTCCACGTCTTAAGTACTTGGATCTTTCAAAAAACCTCTTTTGAAGGACTTATACCTGTAAGCTCATCTTGGAATTTTTCTTCATTTCTTCAAACTCTCAAGTTGTCTGGAAATGACCTAAACGGTGAATTTCAGTTCTTCTGGCTAAGAAACTGTGGCAAGCTTGAAAAGATAGATCTGTCCTGGAATGCCAATTTGGTTGTTTGGGTAAAATTCCCAGGATGGTTACCTCCATTTCAATTGAAAACACTAAGGCTCTCTGGGTGTAAGCTTGATAAGAGCATCATTGCAGAACCACATTTCCTACGCACACAGAATCGTCTCGAATTTCTTGATCTATCCAACAGTAACTTGCCAGGAAGAATGCCCAATTGGCTGCTCACAGATGAAGCGACAATAGTGTACCTGGATCTTGGAAATAACTCGCTAGATGGATCATTGGATCTGATGGTTCAAGAGCAGTTTAATCTGCAATTGTTGAACATATCCATGAACAGTATCATAGGAGAGCTACCAACCAACATTAGCTCAGTGTTTCCGAAGCTAAGGATTCTTGATGTTTCTCATAACATTTTTTCTGGGGTTATACCACTGTCACTGTGCAGCATTCACAACATCGAATTATTGGACTTGTCTAATAACAAATTTACAGGAGAAGTGCCAGCTTGCATGTTCACTGGTTGTTCTGAACTGAAAATACTAAAACTCTCAAACAACAATCTCAAGGGCATGATACTGAGTGGGGCAAGTAATTTGTCCTTCGCGCCAAATGTGCGGGCAATATGCTTAGACAACAACAGATTCGAAGGGGATCTTCCCAGAAATCTTTCTGGCAATGCACAAATCATGGATTTACATGGTAACATCATTTCTGGAGGACTCGATACTTCATTTTGGAATCTTTCTTCACTTATAGCTTTGGTTCTTGCTTGCAACAGTTTAACCGGGGAAATTCGCCCTGAAATTTGTAGGTTAACAAGTGTTCAACTGCTCGATCTATCAGACAACAATTTTGTCGGACCATTACCAAACTGCAGCAGTACATTACCACTATATTTTCTGAACATGTCCGGTAATTTCCTGTCAGGCTCTCCAGGTGCCTTTTTCAATTCGTCCTACATTGAAGCCTTGGATCTCAGATATAATCAATTCACAGGCAACCTCAACTGGACACGAAAACTGTCCCTAATCAGCCTTCTTTTGTTAGGAAGGAATAAGTTTGAGGGTCAGATCTCTTCAGACCTATGTCATCTGCAGTACATGAGGATAGCTGACTTCTCACACAACAGACTTTCAGGTTCATTACCACCATGTATCAGTCAAATACCGTTTGAGGATCCTCCAGATTACCTAGATTATCTAGGGTTTTGGCCCACAACTGAAGGTGGTGTTGTTGGACAAGTGTTTGAGGGTATTGTGGACTTGGATGATTCATTCTACATGTATTATATTCGCTATGACATACAAGGCTTCACCTTCATTACTAAAGGGAATCCATACACATATCGACACAACATCTTTGTTTTGATGTCTGGCATTGACTTCTCTGCAAACTTGTTGACAGGTGAGATTCCTCAAGAGCTAGGAAATCTCAATCATATCAAGTCCCTAAATTTGTCCTACAATTTCTTTACTGGCCAAATCCCTCCAACCTTTGAAAACATGAGCGATATTGAAAGTTTGGACCTGTCCCATAACAGCTTGGTTGGGCCAATACCATGGCAGTTAACCAGGTTATCATCTTTAGAGGTGTTTTCAGTGGCATATAACAACTTGTCAGGGTGTGTGCCAAACACTGGCCAGTTTGGCTCATTTCAAATGGACAGCTATGAAGGGAACATCAACCTTCACATGGCATCACAGGGCAGTAGATCATGCACCTCCAATTCAAGTCCTGTGGCATCCAGCGAAATGGAAGTGAAGGTGTTAGAGGATATTGACCCAGTCCTCTACTCGGTGACTGCCGTTTCGTTCGTGTTGACATTCTGTGCCACTGTTTGGTTTTCATTTTGCCACTCCATTGTACTCAAATTGTAAACTGTAATAGAAAAGAAGGCACAAATGGCTTCCTGATTTTTTTTCCTTCTCATTAAGCTTTTACTGGTCATCTTCGCCAAGACAATAAAGTAAAGAGAGAACCCACCAAAATCTATACAAACTGTTTTCAAGTCAATATAGTTTACTGATTCCTTTTCTTTTCAAGAAACTACTCATTCAAACCCGGGGTCATACAAAGCAAACATAGCTACTCCCTCGTTCACGTTTACTTGGCACTTTCGATCATTTTATGTGTCCACAAATACTGAACGTTCCCTAATGCATATTTTCCTACGTTACTGTTAGTAATTTTCTCTTCCTATTCTTTTTACCACGTATTTGGTGGCTATATAGTGGAGGACAATACGGTCATTCATACCCAAACAAATGATTACCTGGATATGCATGCTTGCTACGGTCAAAAGTGACGAGTAAACGCGAACTTAGGGAATAGTTCGTTATACTCTCTCGTCCTAAAATATAATTATTTATAGTATTTAAATTTTATTTAAAATATAGCTATTTCTTTATATATTGTTTAATCTCTATCAATCACAATAATTCTCTATTAATTTCATCTCTGTCCCTATTAATTTCATCTCTGTTCTTAATATCTTTGAAAAAAAATATGGGGTTGATCCTGGTTATACCAGAGCCTGACCCTTAAATAGGGGTTGTCTTGTAATAACCAAAGCCTCTCCATATCATAGTAAGGTTAGAAATCAATTATAACTTATGTGGAGGATATGGATCTCGGGTACCCTTTACAGAAAGCAAATATGGCCACCTAGATCGGCTCATGCAATTAAAGATAGAGTAGAACTTGATAATTATATCTAGTCGGTCAAAGATCGTGAATACCTGAATAGACTAATTATGCTGGATCGGGAAGGAGCGCCCATAATCAATGCTCGAGATATATGTTTTGACTGAACCTTTTTAATATAGATCGTGTCTCGGTGTCGTTATCAAGTTTGAATCTTCTATAGTGTTTTTTCGTGTTTGGCTACTGAGATTTATATTGGTGCCAGTTTCATAACAGGCTGTCTAGCGTGCACTAAATAGTTAATGTAGATATTGGATTATTTGTGCCAAAAACAATGGTTTATTCAAAAACTTTGTAAATCTGCATTGCTAGGATATATATAACATTTTAGTAATGGTAGTTTTATAATATCCAATTCATTCATATGAGCAATTTTCTTCCGTCCAATCTATCCAATCATCCAGTTGGAACGTGCACAACACTGAAGTACTAGACAAGTAGACAGTTCAGCAACACGAGCTACACATTTCCCACTGCAAATGCCAGGCTCTGAGATGGTGGAGGCCTTGCAGCCTCCTCGGAGGAACGGCTCGGTTGATGCGGTGGTGGCGAAGCGGCGGCGGCTTGCTGAGGGGGCAGCTGACGCTGTACCGCAGCCGCCCTCTGCCTTCCTCCGGTCGTGATCTGGCTCCCCAAGGAGGTTCAGGGCCTTGACGCCAACATTCCCCGTGTAACTTCGACGCCAATTGAGCATATGTACTACCGGACTAGTAATACTTCGATTTTCTTTCCCAACTCCCGAATTGTAATCCTAATCTTGCCATTGTCGTTCAGATAATAAGAGATAACCTAGCGTAGAGCCTGTTGTTTGCGGTACTAGTTTCAGTTCTCCACTCTAGTTAATAACAATGATGAAGTATATAGATCCAGACATGTATCATCACCAATTGCCTAGGTCAAGCATAGGTCAAAAGCGTCCAACCTACCGATAATTTAGAGAAATTGATAATGAAAGAATTTGCCTTGAAATC
The DNA here is from genome assembly GCA_003991445.1 of Oryza meyeriana var. granulata. Classification (NCBI taxonomy): domain Eukaryota; kingdom Viridiplantae; phylum Streptophyta; class Magnoliopsida; order Poales; family Poaceae; genus Oryza; species Oryza meyeriana. The sequence continues at coordinate 58,640 of RYFJ01003235.1, read as the reverse complement.
TCTGGAAAACCGTTGAAGATGAACCATAGAAACAGAGAGCAATCATATGTTCTTCCTAGGTTCTTGCACAATTTATCAACTGGTAAATTTTACAACCAGAGATATCTTTTTATAGAATAAAAACATCTAACGCCCTTGCAGTGTGGTAATACTCATGTTGTTCAGAGACTTGTTGGCATCCTCTCTTGCCCCTTCGGCCATGTAATTCCTTTGCACAAAATATGCAGGTTGCTTAGGAGTTGGAATTGTTGTGACCTGATCATTCTCTAACATGGCCACGACTGATGACATGAGTGGTCTAGCGTTTGGGTCTTCCTGAACACATAACTGACCTACATGGATACAGAGCAAAAACTCATTAAGCGAATAGCTCTCCAGAATAATCGAGTTCACGAAATCCTCTGCCTTTCCATCTTTCCACAAGCTCCATGCCTGAACCAAGGGAACAAAGTTCCTAATTAGTGCAAAATTCTTGCTATTAAAACTTCATACAATTCGATATTTCGTAGAACTTACACATGCTATAAGGTTTGGAAACTCCATTATAAGATGAGGTGAGCTGATCTTAGATCCACTTATAGGTTCCAAGACTAAAACACCAAAGCTGTAGGTGTCAGACTTAACAGAGAAGATGCCTTCCATCGCATATTCGGGAGACATGTATCCACTATTTGAATCATGTCACCACCAACAAGAAGTCTGGTTAATTTGAATGTGTCCAAGTATAAACTTAGTATTTTAAGAATAAGTAGTGCAAGAGTTACTATGTCCCGACTACGTGCTTAGTGTTTGCTTGATGCTGGTTGCCACCCAACATCCTTGCCACACCAAAATCTGATATTTTGGGGCTCATCTCCTTATCCAGTAAAATGTTGCTGGCTTTGAGATCTCTGTGGATTAATGTCATCCTTGAATCTTGGTGGAGATAAACAAGTCCTCTAGCTACTCCTTTGATTATGCGGAACCGTGTTTGCCAATCAAGCATAGACTTCTTTGAATCATCTACCATGAACAGTATGAGATGAGACTTATAGTTGTTCAGGTATGACCCTTTGGTTCCCCTCTCCCACCAAAAGTGAAAAGGAAAAAATGGAATATATGATTAGGACATACAAAAAGGAAGTAATCCAAGCTTTTGTTGGGTAAGTATTCATAAATAAGAAGCTTTTCATCTCCATGAATGCAGCAACCAAGAAGCCTAACTAGATTTTTGTGCTGCAATTTGGCAATAAGAACCACTTCGTTTGTAAAATGCTCTATCCCCTGTGTGGAGCCTGTGCTGAGTCTTTTAACAGCAACTTCTTTGCCGCCTACCAACTTACCCTGCGTAATTGCATCATTCTAACAGGATAAAATATTATATGTTTCTCCACTGCTATGATTGTCCGTGTAAATCATTACCTTATAAACCTTACCGATACCTCCTTTTCCAAGCATGTTGGAATCACTGAAATTGTTGGTCGCAGTTGCAACGTCTTCAAAATTAATATGTGGAAATTCTAGATTCTGCTCAAATAGCTCATGAGAAGTTGTAGAGTTTCCTTGTTATTTCTTTGTTTGCCTAATAAAAGTAGAGTTTCCTAGCACTGCTCTCTTCCGATTTTTGTTATTTCTTTGTTTGCCTAATAAAAGTATTAGTATCATCAATACGCGAGCGCGTGTGTTTCTCTAGTTCTCTCCACTATATATGTTAAGTGGCTTGGAGAGAGCTTACCCTTATAGGGAGGTCTCCCTCTCCTAGAACTAGAAAGGTGGTATTAAATTTCCCATGTCACTCTCCATGAAATAGGCTTTTAAGATTTTTCTAGAAATTATTCTTTATTAGGATTTAGCCCACTTAATAATTCCAATAGTGAGTACCATCAGGCATATGATAATTGGGACTAGAACCTTCACTAGGTATCTGTTCTTTGCGTTGGATCCAGAAGTGTGTCCTATCAAGAGAATTGAACAAAATTTTCAGGACTTCTAAACCATAGCTTACAAGTGTATGCATGGATATTGCTTTGAATTCGTTGTGCTCTATCTAAGAGCTCTATTGTCATTGCAGGGGAAAAAAATGGTGGACATACCAGTAGAGTCCGCCAACCGGAGGTACAGGTTCTCTCCAGTGATGGTCCTTCCTGTGTCGGCAAGCTCCCCCGTCCAAAGCAAGCACGTTGCCTGGTCGGCCATGGCCGCTGCGGTCAAGTTGGCGTAAGCATAGGCCGTGCACGAGCAGTTGTGGCTGCATTCGGCCGTGCACGCGTCGAAGCTTCTGTCTCGGACATGCAAGAACTTGTCGGGGACCTTCATTCCGGGCATGGTCACGAAATGGTTCCTGTCTCCGCATCTCAACTGTTGCTTTATCCGGCATCCACTGAAAGATTTGGACCCATCGAGGCACTGGCACCTCGGGGTGGCCAACGTGACGTCGCAGTAGCCGAATGGGCCACACGAGGCATACAGATCACCGTCGTTGGTGGCCATCGGTTTTTGAGGGAAGAATGTCCATGACGACGAGCTGCTATTCCAACTCAGGGACCTCATGTTGCCCATTTAGTCAAGCGTGATGCGCGCGTATGGTGAGGCATCTGACGTTGTGTACATTACATAGAACTCATCCTCTGTGTTCACAACTGTCTCGTACAAGAAAGAGGCGTCGTTGGTCCCGTATGCTCTTCCGGACACCGACACACTGTCAAGTGCAATGATCCGGCGGTATGGTCTCGTTCCGTTCCACATGAAAACCTGAAAGTTTAAGTTGGGGTCGCCGCTGCAGGAGAAGTCCCCGGTGGATGGGTCATCCGGTCCCTTCCAAGCGACGAGCCGCATGCTGACTTGTGTCTTGTAGCTCACCAAAAACTTCATGTTTGGCAGAACGGTGTCGGTTGGGTGATCAAAGCTTTGCCATATGGTCGTATTATTCGGCAGCCGGAGAACCAAGTTTCCTGAGTCGAGCAAAACTGCGTAAGCTCCTTGGCCTCCAGTGAAGATACCAGTAGTTGGTGTTGTCGCTGTCCAAATAGTGTGTGTGACCTTTGGAATCTGACAAGACAAGGTTGGAGCTATTGCTTATGGCGAGCATCGCAGAAGAAGGGTTGGTGATTGGCTTGTCGCGACTGGCAACCCAAACATAGGTGCGCTCTGGGATGTTGTGGTACCATATGCCGAGGAATAAACTCGTGCTGGAGGTTCCTGGGGAGAAGAAGCCGAGCGCAAAGTGTTGGTTGTTTTATCGGCTTAAGAGATAAGGTTTGGTTGAATCCGTGATCGGTCGATTCAACCGAATCTCCTAAACCGAAGGAAACCCCCGAGCCCTATTAGTGCACATATAAAAGAGAAATTAGAGAAGAACGGGATGCCGCTTGCTCTCTGACTAAAACCCTAACTACTGTGCCTAATCCACAAACGCACTAGAAGGGGTTCGTGAGGTCCTTATACGTCTTAACACCGGCGATTGATCAAGCCGACGTCGGCACACACAGAGAAGAGAAGCATCAAGAAGAAGAGGAAACAGAGAAGAAGAAATCAAATTGAGATGGCTTTACAAGCAGGTTAGTGATTAGAATTAAATTTTTCGCATAGGTGATTTAACTTTTAAGGGGATTAAACTCAGTGAATCAATTTTATTCAACACTGTAATTTTAATTTCTCCAACATTATGGTATCAGAGAAGCCCCCTAGAAATCAATCCCAATCATCATCCCTCAGTGAGCCATTATCAATTTAACTCGGCAAAAATCAAAATCCCCAAATTCCAATTAAACAGAAACCCTAAATCCCCAAAAATTCCCAAATCCGAGGAACCCTAATTTGAATAAAACCCAAAATCAATGTGAATTCAATGAAATTGGGATTAGTTTACCCGTTTTCGTCGTCTTCGCCACCGATTGGCTTGCACGACTTTTCTTCATCGCCGTCGCCGTCGGGTAGCCGCCGATGCCGCGTGTGTTATGATTCGCCGCGTTCGCGCCTTGGGAAAGCCCTTCTCCGTCACTGCCCTAGCACCATCGGAGCCGTGCGCGCCACCTCGGTGCGAGCGTTGCTCCGCCGGACGATCGCCGCCACTGCTCCGCTCGGCGCGCCGCCGCTAAGCCACCCTGCCGCCCCAGACCGGTCTCGTGCCGTCGCTCGGCCGCGCGAGACCGAGGCTCGCCTCGGTGTTGCTGTTGCGCACGGGGAGGAGAACTGGGGTGGGAGGGGGAAGAGGAAAGACGTGCGAGCCATGGCCGCCGTCACCGCCGCCGCTTGCTCGTCGAGCGCGTCGGGAAGAAGATGAGGAGAAAAAGGGGATCAGGAATGAGCTAGGGTTAGGGTTTCGGCTGTCACCGCCGATGTTTTCAATCCGGTAAAAATAACTTTAGCCATCGGATACTCATCGGACGGCGATGGCAAAATTAGAAGCGGGGATGACGATGGCCGTTTGATCTAGATCGAACGGTCGACATTAGCGCCGCACTGCCGCTGAGCCATGGGCCTTCTGGGCCACGTGCGCCATAGCCACAGAGCTGGGCCGACTGGGCCCAAATTGAATTAAATCAATTTTCACTATTTTACTTATTTATTAATTACAGAAATCCATTTATATGCTTTCTTGGCCATTAAAAATGCTGAAAAATTATGGAAAATTATTTTGATGACTCAGAAAATTATTTCTAGCTAAATGGAACCAACGGGAAGTTTTGCTGGAAAGTATTTATGATGTGAAATCATTTTTTGACCAACGTTAATTATAATTTCATGTCAAATAAATTAAGAATATTGCTTCCTTAATTATTTCTGCCCAACGGTAATGTAATTGAGGATTATTTCTGTTTTTTCATATATTTTCTAAATTTTTTCTGCCCAACGGTGATTAAATTTAGAAAAGGAGCCTATCATCGCATGTGATTAATTGAGCCAACGCAAATTAATCATATGTAATATTTTTAATATTTTTCCATTGGTTATTTTCAGCATTGGGGCAGCTTAAAATCATTACACCCCTTGATGGGACAAATTTCGCTGAGTGGAAGAACGATGTGCTACTGAATCTTAGCATGTTGGACTATGACTTAGCACTAAGAGAGGACTCCCCTGAGGAGCCCATGTACACTAGTGAAATGAGTCAGGAAGTTTATGATAATACCAAGTAGAGTTACGAAGAAAAAGTGGCCTCTTGGAAAAAGTCCAACAGAATGTCTCTTATGTACATCAAGAGTACTATCGCTCCAGGAATTATTGGAGGGATTACGAACTCAAACGATGTTAAGACGTACTTGGCAAACATTGAAGAGAATTTTAAGACTTCATCTAAGAGCCATGCCAGTACCTTAATAAGTAAGCTGATCACCAGCCAGTATGATGGCAAAGGTGGTGTAAGAAAGCGCATCCTTGAGATGACTCATATGGCACATACATTAAAGACCATGGACATGGAATTGTCTGAAGGTTTCTTAGTGCATTTCATATTGAACTTTCTTGGTCCTGACTATAGTCCCTTCAAGATTAATTATAATACTCAGAAAGAGAAGTGGACCATAGCAGAATTGATCTCCCACTCAGTGGAAGAGGAAGAGCGACAAAAGACTGATAAGCAGAAACTTAAAGATCAGCTCAACCTCATCCATACTAAAGGCAAAAGGAAGACAAATCAAGGCCAAAGCTCGGGTAGTGGCAGAAAGAAGCCATATCACCCTCATAAGTCTGGAGGGAGTAACACTGCTCAAGCAAAGCCGCATCCTCAGTCTCAAGCTTTAGCTGCCTCCACCACTGCAAGTCCATATTGCAAGTTTTGCAGTAAAGATGGGCATTGGCAGAGGGATTGTCCACACTTCTGAGAGTGGCTAGCTAAAAAAGGTATAAATGAGATTGATAAAATATCTAATGTTAATGAGTTATTTTACTCTGAATTCTCCATTAATACCTGGTGGGTTGACTCAGGTGCCACTGTGCACTCTGTAACTCATTGCAGGGATTGACTACTGTCTAGGCGGTAGCAAAGGGGGAGCGAATCCTAAGAGTAGCTGATGGAGCGGAGATCGAAGTGAAGGCCGTTGGAGACCTAGCACCTAGACTCCCTAGTGGCTACAATTTAACTCTGAATAATGTTTTATTTGCTCCCTCAATTAAGAGAAACCTCATTTCTGTTCGAGTGTTGACAGAAACTGGTTATGACTGTTATTTTTTAAAGAGAACATATTACATTAAATTAGATAATAAAGTGATTGGCTTCGTGTTCGTGTGAGATAAGCTATTCTTGCTATCTTTGGATGATATGGTCCTGAATGTTAATAATGCCTGCAATGATAAAGTAATGAATGTGATAAATGAGACGTCGTCGAAATTATGGCACTGTCGCTTAGGCCATATTTCTACGTACGGACGCTTAAGTGACCCACATGTGTAAATGGATTATTTACTTAGGCGGTTCACTTAAGCAGCCACCTATGAAAACATGTATTTTGGTCCGCTTGTGTAAATAGCCCCATTTAGACGGGTCACTTAACCAACCACCTGTGTAAAACATGCATCTCTTAGTTTTTTGCTCCATAAATTTGGTTATTTGGTTTGATCAATGATGCACCAATGCGACTACTAGGTTTAGCATCACGTTCATATGTTCATGATGTTCCACGTATTATTTTGCTCTGCATTGTGGTGATCGTCCAGCTGGACATATTTTACCCATCTATGCATGAATCCTTGCTATAGCCTGAATGTTTGACCACTTGTTAGTAGATTTGTTGTAGACACTATGGACAGTTTTTCCAGAAATTTCCAATTCTCTGTTTCCTGTAGACAGTTTTATTTTGTGCAGGTTTAGCATGGTGGTTTGAGAAAATAATCAATGTTGGTGCTTACTTGTTATTAATTTTTGCTACGTCATTTGTGGGTTTTAGATTTATTAGACTGATCTAAGTCACTCTCTTGATCTGGTCTTTGCTAGCTGTTTCAGTCAAATTCAACTGGGCAAAGGATAAAATGACAAAGGAATGGACATTAGGAAAATGAAAACAAAAGGTGAGAAATGGCTTGGCTATTCAAATTTTGGTACCGACATTTTTCATCTGCGCTTTAGGTAGCTGGATCATTTTTTTTTTTTGCATGTGGTTTTTGGGAATGATACTTTTGAGTTTGTCTGAACATGGAGTTGAGACCAGAAAATTTTAAGCTATTATGGGAAACTTATTGAAATATATATCGCCTTCTTTTGGTTGTTTGCTTGGCGTAACTAAATATCGTCGACTTTTGTTTTTTTGCTTGACAGAATGCTTGAAAAAAGCACCGTAAGTTAACTCTCATTAGTGTTGTCAATATGCTACTGATTGAAGGTCTGAAAATGATGTCATTAGTAAGAAGATTCACACATGAATTTGTAAGTATAATGATCTTTGTTTAGTAGGAAATTTACTAGAGGAGAGACTGGACGCAGCCGAGCACATGCCTGATAGATCAGCGGCGAGCCTATACGCCGATCGGCGGTGGAGCCTATCGCCAAAGCGAGCAATCGAATGTGAGATGGCCGATGATGGTTTAGAATGGATCATGTATGGTTTCTTCCATCTGCTTATCGAAATATTTGATCAAAGTATTTATAGTTTTGCAAAATTTTTAATTATTATAAATTTAAAAATAGATTTATTTGATTTTTTAAAGTAATTTTTATATATAATTTTTTTAAAAAAACACATCGTTTAGTAAAAAAATAAGAGGATTTTTAACCTTAATATGTACTCTTGAGTTCTTTTCTATTAGCTAGCTTAGCTACTTTCTTGATTTTTGTTAAAACGCTTTTCAAACTGCTAAACGGTGTGTTTTATAAAAAACTTTCTATATAAAAGTTTATCTTAAAAAATTAAATAGATCTATTTTTAAATTTATAATAATTAATACTCAATTAATCATATATTTGCCTCATTTCTATGTCCCACGAATAAGCTCAGCCAGTGCAGGAACGAACGCAGTCTAAGCCAGTTGAGGCAAGTAGATAAAGATAGAAGAGACGCGTACCTGCGTGCATGTGCACGGCAACAAAGGTGCAGGCAAGAGGGAAGATCAAATAAAAAACGAACACGTGTGACGACCCGACTAATCGATGCGTGACAACACACATAGCAAAAAGCGGCTGCGTGTAGGCGGTTGCATGCATGGGCCAATCTGCAGCAGCCTGCCTGTAGGAGTGTCGACGATAGGAGCATGCAAACGGGCAGTCAACCATTTCCCAGCTAACCCGCTCAACCGGTGATCAACCACGAAAATCAAAAATCACAAAATAGAAAACAAACAGTGTCGGCACTGAAGATGCCTGCCAAAGTGGCCAAAAACACCAGGAAATAGGAACCCTAACAGAGACAATTAACTATATATAGCGGAAAGGAGATGCCTTTTGAGCTCTCTAGGAGATGCCTTTAAGCGCTCGCTGCCATCCATTCGTTCACAAGTTGCCCAGGCTGATCGAGCTCGATCTCAAAAGTCGTTAATGGCGGGCAGCAGTGTCAAGGCGGGCTAGCACATCTCCGGTGAACTCTGTTCGTTTTGGCTCGTTGACTGATCTGCTCTCTTGTTTTTTAATGAACACATTTTTTCAGTTGTTAAACGATATGTTTTTAAAAAACTTTTTATTTAAAGTTTTTTAAAAATACAAATAATTTTATTTTTATGTATATAATAATTGGTATTTAATTAATCATAAACTGATAATCTGTTATTTTTTTCTTGTCGTAATCAGCTCAGTCTCTTCAGCAGGATTGAACGGACTTTTCTTTCTTTCACGATTTGAATTTTGTCTACTGTAGTGTCGCTATGACATGTGAAGAGTGAGGAAGAGGTTGCGTCGGCCCTGATATTTTTTGGCCCTGCAAGAAAAAACTAAGGGCCCCTTCTTCAAGCACAAACATACTAGCTGTTTGTAAATATATTCATCAAAAAGCTAATGCTCAACGCACCATGTAAAAATTTTAGACTAAGGGCAGCAGTAATATATATGGCAAAAACAACCCATTTAGATGTGGGACCTATATACATGGGCGGGCTTTAAGAGCAACCCCAATCGAACTCTCAAATTTGACTCCCTATTAGTTAGAATAGGGGCTCTCTTATCTATATTCAACCTCCTATTTTATTGCACACTCCAACCGATCCCTCATATTTTTAGGTGGAGCCCACCGGTCAGTGGCCTACTCCCTTTCTTTTCTCTCTTTCTTTCCCCTCTCTCTCTCTCTCACTTTCCTCTTTCTCTGGTCAGGGGCCAACGCAGCCAGGAGCGAGGCCGACGCAGCCGGCGGCCGGGGAGGAAGAGGAAGGGGGCGGCGGGGCCGACGCAGCCGGGAGAGCGAGGCCGACGCAACCGGCGGCCGGGGGGAAGAGGAAGGGGGTGGCTGGGCCGACGCAGCCGGGGGGAAGAGGAAGGGGGCGGCGGGGCCGACGGCCGACGCAGCCGGGAGCCGACGAAGGGGGCGGCGGGGGCAGCGGGGCCGATGCAGCTTGGGGCGGCGGGAGAGGCGGGGCCGACGGCTCGGGGCGGCGGGGCTGACGTAGCTCGGGGCGGTGGGGGAGCCAACGAAGGGGGCGGCGGCCGGCGGCCGACACAGGTAGGAGGGGGTCGGGAGAGGCGCGGGGAGGGGATGAGGGCCTCCTACATCTGGGGGGTTGGCTCCCTCGGATGAGGGCTCCCTCCAGGTAAGAGTTTGGATAGGATTTTGGTTGGAGACAAATTTTTGCCCACAAACTCTCAAATTTGAGATGAGGGCTAGAATAGGAGCTCTATTGGAGTTGCTCTAACTATTACAATCCTCATAATGTATATAGATACCAAGTAGTATTAGGAAAGAGGAAAAGTAAAAACAAATAATATTATTTTATTTTATATGGATAGCCCATATACATGAGTGGCTCATGCTAAAGACCACCATAAAAGGCTACTCCGTAATATATATAGCCAACTTTATAAGGTTATAAGGACCACTTTGCTACATATTGTGGATGCCCTAACTTCCACACCTCAATTAAAAAATGTCATTGCATTTTTTAAAATATACTTTTGTTGACGCCGAAAACCGCCGGGTGTGCCAAGAAGCTTGCTGACGATCTGGTTCGGCGTCTGGTGACACACGAAGGCCTAGGAGATCTGCTTAGCTCCAGTGCAAGTCCTAAAATCTCGAGGTTCGCAGGCGTGCCAGTCAATTTGACCCCGTAATTGACAAGGAGATGAAGAAATTTGATTACTGATCCAATCGGCCAGTAAGCCGATACGGATTCCTTCCAGCCGATCGCCGCTATGCTCGTGCCGGGGCCCTCGCCTGTACTCGCGCTCCGGGTCCTCGCTTGTGCTCGTGCCCGGGTCAGCAGCAATGCACATCGGCTATCGGCGATACGGACTGATGTAGGCTCCTCGTAGCCGATGGCCGATGGCACCTGTGTTCGGCTAGGAAACCGATAGTGCTAATAAACAATAGATAAGCTGTTAGTACAACGTGTGCCCCCTTTCCGGCTTGAAGCCGATGATAAAATAGATATGCAGGATGGTAAGCCAGCCGACTGCTGAGAAAGCACACATGCATCGGCTAGAAAAACCGATGATAATATAGATGACCAAAACAGTAAGGATATAACAGTCGGCTTTATAAAAAGATAACTATCGGCTAAGCACTCCGATAGATAGTCGATATACACTGATCGGCTCGACAAGGATAGATCTACTATTATCGATCTAGTAGTTCAAACTAACTGATGCACGCACAGATCGATAATAGTAAAGGAACCTCAACAAACCGATAAATCTAATGCAACTGTGATGTATATGATAACTTATCGCTATACATTCCGATAAAAACACTTGCACAAAGGCTATCAGTCTAATAGGAATAATTTATCGCTAGCAGTTTAGTAGGTCGGACCCAACCGATGCAGCACAAACTGATGATAAACTACACCCCGATAAACTGATAAAACTATGCACGCGTGATGTGATATACCTAACAGCCTAAGAGGTCGGACCGAACGATGCAGCCGTAGACAGATCGATACACCGTGGTAAGCCGACTACCTAGACCGACTAGAATATCAGACCTAACCGAGAAAGTCCTAGCGATTGGTAGTCGGGGTAACGAGACTTACCTCTCGCAGGAGTTCGGACCTAACCGATGCAGCCCGCTCGAGAAGCAAGAACCCGTTGTAAAGGGTGGCGATGCGCCGAATTGATTGATCGAGAGATGGTTTAACAAGGTCCCCGGGCATACGTATATATACCCCGAGTTACAAGAGTCCTTATAGGACACGGAACAGGACTTTCCTAACTAGAAAAGGAAAACTAAAAGGCCTGATCGGACAAGAAATCAGGTTTCCTAAAAGATAAAACTATCAAATAGATAAGATAAATAACTGCCATAACGTGGTCTTCACGATTCCTTCCCAAGCTCGGACTCTTCTGGATTAGTTTCCAATGGCTGATATCGCTTCTTTCCTTAACCGAACATGGTAACGACCCGTACCAAATTTTGGCGTTAACAACTTTTGAATTAACTACTTAATTGCTAAAAATCAATTAATCTGGAGCCACTTGTTTATTTGTGTATGCTAGTTTTATTACAATACGTACAGAATAGATAATGTAGACAAAGAAAGCCTTTTGAATTTCGGAAAAGCACCTAGGCGTAGGGGTGAAAATGGGTCGGGTATTTCTCGCCCGCCTGCCCGACCATTTTAATATGGGACATTTTCGGGTCAACAATTTGAGTATCCGCTTGCTTACGCGGATATTGGATTTGGATTCAAGTATTTTATGGCGGATACGGAATCGGGTTCGGAAGGACAGTATCCGGCGGATACGGAGTATCCGATACATTATGCGGATAATATCCGGTAAACTATCCAGGTATAACCTGGATAGCATAGCCAAAAAATACCCCACAGTCAGTCCAACCAAGGCCTAGCAGCAGTAGCAGGCCACACGACGAGTCCACGAACTTGGACTTCGGTCACAGTCACAGGCAGAGGTGCAGCGCAGCCAGGCCACAGGGTCGGAGTCGGAGCGCCGCCGTGCTCGTCGCACTGCCGCCGGGCCCGTCGGCCGTTGCCCGTCGCCTCGCTGCGTCCACCACGGGCCCGTCGCCCATCGCCTCACTGGCTGTGGCGCCCCGCCCCGCTGCCGTCCACCGTGGGCCCATCGCCTGTGCCCGTCGCCCCGCCGCTGTCACCTGAATCTCGCTGTCGCGGCCCACGGTGCCCGTCGCATAACTGAAAAGGTGTTTTTTTTATGATTTTATGGATATGCAGTTGTTGAATGTTGGAACCTTTTTTTACAGATCGGGTAATATGGTTTCATGTAGATGCATATTTTAGAGAGAGGATGTAAATGTTTAGAAAATGCTGCTTCATATTCTCTATTTGTTTCATAGGGTCATATTCTTTAATTCATATAGGTAGCTTAGATGATTTGGAAAAGATTCTAAACTTACAGGACACTAGCAAGCTATCAAATTTTGGATTGGATATTGTATTTTTATTCTGTGTTCAATTGATAATTGTATGCCTCTACAGATCAGAGTATGTACTTTATATCCAATTTGACATTAAACCACTTAACTACCCAAAGATTGAGCTATTAGCTAGAAATTTTACACAGATGAAAGTGAGTTGAAGCGGATCGGGAGTAATTTTCACCAAAATTGTTGTGAAAATAATACTGCAATTTTCATTTGACTTTTGATGTTTGGTTGTAGGATAAATATGGCTAGTGGTGATGCAAGCAATAGTGCTTGTGCTAGCACAGGTGCATCTCCGGCTGGTACCACGGCTGCTGGTACTGGTCACTCGGCGTCGGCGCCAAAAAGGTCAGCATCGAATGCATTGGTACCACATGAGGCAACCACAGTCACTGGAGGTGAAGGTAGAGAACCTGTTGTTATTCCTGATGAAGATGATGGGGCATTCACAGGAGAAGTTGAACTTGCAGTAAAGAGGCAGAAGAAGTGTACCTCGAAGGTTTAGGAATATTTCAGTAAGTACACTGACAATGTCAAGAATAAAGTTACTGGTGTGGTAGAGAAGCAATTTAAAGCAAAATACAAAAAATATGGTAGAGTGTTTGGTGCAGAGACAGTAAATGACACAAAGCACTTATAGAATCATTTGAACCGCATTCACTCATTGAAACAAGGTCAGCAAGAACTTGAGTTGAAGGGTGAAGTTCAGACTTTCAGGTATGATTCGGAAGCAAGCTTGGAAAAGTTCTATATAGCTCTTATTATGCATGAATATCCATTTTGTATGGTTGAGCATGAATTTTTTTGTTGAATTCATCAAGTCTCTTCGTCCTAGTTTTGCATTCAAGTCTCGCATTACCACTAGGAAAAAGATACTACAGTTGTTTGAAGCTAAAAAAAGAGTGTTGTATGATGAATTGAAATTAGTTTCTAATAGAATTTCTACAACCATGGATATGTGGACATCAAATCAGAATAAAGCTTATATGTACATCACTGCTCATTGGATTGATGAAAATTGGTTGATGCAAAAGAGAATACTCAAGTTCATTCATATTGATGGGAAGCATACAGGAACTAGGCTAGCAAATGCATTTGTGAAGGGAGTAATGTCTATGAATATTGAGAAAAAGTTATTTGCTCTCACACTAGATAATGCTTCATCAAATGATAAATGTGCTAGGAAAATTGTGACAGAGCTTAATAAGCTTTATAACATTAGTAAGGTCCCCCCATTGATATGTGAAGGTGCTTTCTTTCATGTGAGATGTTTATGTCACGTATTAAATCTTGTTGCTCAAGATGGATTGAAAATAATTGCATATACAATCGAGAATATTAGGGCTACTATTGGTATTGTAAAGAATTCTACATTGCAATGGGAGGAATTTCAAAAATGTGCAGTAGAATGTGACTTGGATAACAAATCTGGGCTTCCATTTGATGTGCCTACAAGGTGGAACTCCACATATGATATGTTGAAACAAACTATTTACTATAGGAAGGCTTTTGTTCTTAGATGAGGGAAGATATGAAAGGTATGCTCCAAGTGCTGATGAATGGCATATGGCTGAATCACTTTGCAAGTGTTTGAAGAAATTCAATGATGCCACTGTGTTATTTTCTGGTTGTCTATATCCAACAGCAAACTTATTTTGGTGAAAGTTTTGTGAGATTAAGTTAGTACTTCGAGAATGGTGTGCAAGTGCTGATGTCTCCATTGCTTCTATGGCAACGGCCATGCAAAACCAAATATGACAAGTATTGGGACAAGTCCAATCTAGCTCTTGCTGTGGCTTGCTTTCTTGATCCTAGATATAAGCAAAAGCTAGTGAAATATTTTCTAAACAAGATCTACCTTGAGAAGTGTGAAGATGAACTTAAGCGTGTCTTGGATGCTGTCAACAAATTGTTCCAGGCTTACAAGAGCTGTATTGCAACTAAAAGTTCGAATCCTACTACTGTAGGACCAAGTGGAAATTCTCAGCCACATGGTAAAACTGATTTGGGTCTTGATGACATTGAGGAATTCTTGTATGATGATGTAGATGAGACTAAAGAAATGGATATAAATAAATTAGAGGTCTACATGAAAGAGAAGCCAATTCGTTGGGTTGATCCAACAGGTGAAGGTGCACAATTTGACATACTGTCATGGTGGAAGAGCAACCAAGTGAATTTTCCTATCTTGTCAACACTTGCTCATGACGTAATGGCTGTTCAAGTCTCTACCGTTGCTTCAGAGTCGGCTTTTATTGTGTTGTTGGTCCTTTTCGTAGTTCTCTAGATCCTGAGATCATTGAGGCTCTAGTTTGCACCAAGGACTGGATAAGATCATCTAGGAAAGGTAAGTATTTGTGTATTTTTATTTTGTTATTTATATAATCTCTTATTTTTTTAGTTGCTTATTTTGTGAATTTTAATTTCAGGTCAATTTAAGAACAAGATAGCAACAATTCTTGATGAGTTGGATATAAAGCTAGAGGCCAAAGTTTGTGCTAATATAGATATGGATGAGGAGGTTAGTTAAATATTAATGTGTTCTTTATTGTGTAAAAAACTACTATCTTTGAGGTCTGCAATCTTTGAATGAATTATCATTTGGTTCCATTTTGAATTTTGAGAAATCTAGGGAGCAACTAGTGTCATAATTACAAATATTGTATTAATCTGAATTTTCTTTTGTTTGTAGGATCAAGCAGTGAATAGTGATTGAGGCTTTGGAGTTGGTGATTTATTGATATGTTTGGCCGGGTCTTTTGTTTGTGAGAATTGTTATAGTGATATGTAATGATATATATGCCTGATGGTACTACTTTTGTACTGTTTGATGCTCACTATTTTGGCACTGTTTGATGCCACTACTTTGGTACTAATGCTACTACTTTGGTACTGTGAGAATTGTTATGGTGAGAACTTTGAGTTGATATCTGCATAAATATGGAATTGTTAAATGGCTATTGTCTATGTGATATAAATGTTTACCTCTGTCGCTTGTATGGAAATATGGAATTGTTGAATGACTATTGTCTATGTGATATATTTAGTTATTGCTTTGACTTAGTATCCGCATAAATATTTGTAACCGATAGTGTACATATCCATTTTGGTACGTATTCGTTCTGTATTTATATCCGATATTACCCATGCTTGTATTCGTATTCGATATTATCCGTGTCCGATCCGATTCCGATTACAAAATATGGGTTAGGATATGGGAAGGATGAGATCCGACCGAACCCGACCCGTTTTCATCCCTACCTGGGCGCGCGCGTTCGAGTCTGCTGCCCCCACGCGCACGGTAAAAAAAATATTAAAAAAAATAGAATATTAAAAAATAAGTAAACTTTATACCACTAATTTAAAACTTTCATCTTTAATTTTGAAACTTTCAATTCAATTTTTGAAACTTTCAACTCAAATTTAAAAACTATCAACCAAGAATTTAAAAAAATTTACTCAAAATTTAAAATTTTCAACCCAAAATTTGAAACTTTTAATTAGATTTTCGAAACTTTCAACTAAAATCTAAAACTTTTTACTCTGCTTATTTATATATTATTTTATAATTAAAAATTATTAAATTCTAATGATGGTGCTTAGGGGGTGATTAGGTTTATGACAGAGATTAGGGAGCTGTTCGTATGGCCGCGGTGCGCGTGGCTTAGCCTACCCACGCGCGCTAGGCCTGCCCTTTGAATTCAACTTGCTAATCTTATGCCTCCATTAACGAGCTAACGAGCTATCACAAAATAAATGCAACTAGGTTTAACATGTACGATTCATGAAATTCGACTGTCATTCTCCATCAATGGATATAAGATAGGGACGAATGCAAGACGGTGTTCTAACATTTATGCTAGATAAAATGAAGAATTGTATTGATGGGTTATGAGCGATGCGCCAATGTGATTAGGCGTTGGCCGTTGAATGCATTCATTTAACGTAACAAGGAAAATGAGCACATTAAAGATTGGGTTGCTAGTCTATTGCACCTTCTCAGATTTAGGTAACATCATTCTCTTAACGTGACTTTTGTTATCTTCAATTTTCATACAAGCTGTCGAATGCAATAACTATCACACCTTGAAAATTATTTTAATTAAAAATTATTTTTGAGTAAATGGAAATACAAGAATTCACTAAATTTTTTTTTAAGGAAGTGTTTGAATAAAATTTTAAAATCTCCAATACTAAAAATACCAAGTTTAAATTTTTAAATAAATGCTTAGACGCTTTTATATTCCTGGGGTTTTGTCGGAATATTTTAAGCATTTAAGTATTTATAATAATAAATTCTTTGTGTTTCGTGATGGCATTTACTTCTGGTAAATTTTCTATGATTTAATAAACTTTCTAAAATTTTCTTGGATTTTTCGGATCTCCAGAATTAATTTTAATGCTATAAAGATCATTTCAGTAATTAATTAAATATAAAATAAAATTTCTTTTCTTTCCCCTGTTCAGGTCGTTCCTGAAATCAGTCCTTTAAGCCCTCTCTGTTCACCTCGAACTCTTGTTCCCTTTCTCTATCTATACTTCAGATCTATCCTATTTTCGAAACCCTAAAATCCCTTTGACTCCCGATCCGAGATTCTCGAAAATATTCATATTCTCTGAAACAAAACTATATATATATATATATTAAGAATATCGGAATATCCCTAAAATTCCGAATATTTCCACAATTTTCGATTTAGAAATATTCCTCGAATTCTTAAATTCCAATTTTCTAAATTTTGAAAATTTTCCCAATAACCCCATTCCTTTTCTCCTTCTTTTTCTTCCATTTTCCCTTTTTCCCCTTCTTTCTTTCTTTTCCTTTCTTCCTCCTCCCTCCTCCTTCCTTCTTCCTCGGGGTCTCTCTCTCCTGGCCGATCCCGAGCCCCTTCAGCCAGCCCCTCCCCTGGCCTGGCCTACCTTGGCACCCAAGCCCCGGCCCCGGCCCGCTGGATGCCGCGCCCCTGCCGCCGCGTTTCTCGGGACGCCACCGCCGCCGCCCGGGCTGCGCCCTAGCTCCTCCCCTCCCTCCTTTAAATAGCGGCGCCGCCTGCCCCCTGCACCCTAAATCGCCGCCCCCCCGCTCGCCTCTTTCTGCCTACCACGCCGCCTCCTCTCGGGAGCCGCTGCCATCGCCGCTTGCACGCGGCGCCACCGCTGGCTAGCCGCCGCGCCGCCCCTCGCCCCTGCCCGTGCGCCGTCGCCTCGTCCGCGCCCTAGCCGCCACCGCCCCGGACTCTTTGTCCCCCCTCTCTATAAAAGGCGCAGCGCCACCGCCAGGAAGCCCTAGCCGCCGCCAGCTCTATGCCGCCTGCGCCTCTGCTCACGAATCCGCCGCCGCCATTGCATCTAGCCCACGTCACTGCGCCTCTCGCCGTCGCCCTGCCCAGCGCCCGGCGCCGTCGTCCCTTCCCAGTACCGCCGCCGCCCCTGCACCCCGACGCCGCCGTCCACCTCGTCTCCACCGCTGCGACCTCCGCTGGCCGCAGGTGAGCATCCCCGACGCCGCCACCCTCTTCTCCCTCATCCCTGGTGCCAAAGCCTCCTCTCCGGCCGCGTTGCCCCAAACGGCGTCTCTCCTCGTCACCTCTGTGCGTCCCGGCTGTCGCCAGTTTGCCGTGTCGTCGCGCCGTCGGTTTCGATTTTCTCTCAATTAATCTTCCGGAAGCTATATCTTTTTTATCCGCTTTTTCTTCCTAAATTCTTCTAAAATCATGATTTATTGGTTTATGTACTTTTTATATACTGTTTATTTGGAGTTTCTTAGTTTTTTTCATTGTTTTATGTGTAATTGCGTATTTTCGTCCTTTCGAAGGAAGCATAGTCTGCGGAAGAGTTCGGAAGAGCAATCGAAGACGTTCCTTTACAAGGCAAGTCACAGATAATCTTCGTGAGCATGTTGATTCCATTTGCGAAAGTTATTTTATTTTAACGTTATTGCATGAAATGTTTTGGAATGTCATTACGGGTATTTATTTATTATCCAATATTCCTTTATAATTATGGCTATTTGGATATTGATACATGTACCTTGATGCCCTGGGTGACTAATATGGATTAGCTGGATGCGTAATTAATTTCTAGCTAGATTATTTAGGATCTGCTTAGCCATGACTAGAAACTTTAGCGTCATTTTATGTGGGGAAATAATTCACTCATCAATGACCCTTAATGTTAAATGACTATATTTTCACGACAGATGGTCATGATTGGTTATTAAATGTGCCAACTAAAATTTGACTGAATGGTGGGTTGTGAGCACTAGTATTGTGATGTTGCTAGCGGTGCTCATGACATTTAAGGACCGGTTCGTGGACTATTTGTTACGAAGCATTGCTCATGATAACCACAAACTAGAATGTGATAGCAGGACTTGAAGTGTAACGAGTTTAATAGGAGGCACTAGGGCAGGTTTGTGGCTGGTATAAGTCTACACATGGCGGTTATCAATAAGTCCATGCATTTGGGCGTCAAGCTGTCTTGCAGGGAGGACATTGATCACCCCTACCGACGACCAGAGGCTTGGCGGGAGGCTCTTCTATTGTGCGAGTTATATGGATGGTATTGTCACGATCTCTATTCGGGTACTTCTAAGTATCGCGACGCATGGCTGACATGATGTTGAGATTGTGTCTTGTGGGTAAAGTTGTATATATCTGGCCAGAGTAAAACTATTCAAATAGCCGTGCCCGTGGTTATGAGCGAGCCAAGCAATGTTTTCTGTGATTAGTCCCACACTATTTAATAATGCTGATAAATGATAGAAACTTAAAAACTCCAGTTTGGAGGGCTATGGTTATGGGCCTGAACTGCGTTGCGTTGGAGTATTGTTCAAAGATTGGTTTAATGTTGATAATAATTAAGTTACACTGTTTTCAATGTTTTTAAATGCAAATGTTTTAAATGCTAATTTATGCAAATAAGCCATACTATACCTTTCCTTTAGAATTCTGTTGCATTATTTTGCATTCCATGTGTAGCTTGTTGAGTACAGTGGGTAGTACTCAGTCTTGCATTATTGTAATCATCAGAGTGAAGCTTTGCGAGGAGGAGGAGTTTGGTGTTTGACTTATATCCTAGTTGAGCTGCATGTGGCTTGGTACTGCTTCGCTAGTTGCCGTTCCGCTACAATTTTCTTCTGTGTGAGGACTAAGTGCCTATTCTGTAAGTATTTATCGTTATTTCGTTTTGGTTATATTTATCAAATTGTCGATTTGTGTACCTCGGCTGATTTCTAGACGAGGATTGTCGGCGAAACGGGAATGGGGGTCCCACATTCTTCGGGGACGCGTGGATCTTCGGCCACATCAGCTCCTTCGGGCCCATATTCTGCACCGGTGACGGCCGGCTACGGCTGTTTCCCCGCCAAGTACCTGGGGCCCGAGTACTGCCCTGGCCCGGGTACGATTTTCCCGGGCGCCTCGCGACGGCGCCCACATCCACCTCGGGCCCCGGGGCCCGAGGGCATTCCCGGAACTAGGTCTCGCCCCCGTGCCCGGGGCCTCGGCTTCAGCCAGGGGCGCCCTCGGGACACATTGCTGGGG
Organism: Oryza meyeriana var. granulata; assembly: GCA_003991445.1. Taxonomy (NCBI): domain Eukaryota; kingdom Viridiplantae; phylum Streptophyta; class Magnoliopsida; order Poales; family Poaceae; genus Oryza; species Oryza meyeriana. The sequence continues at coordinate 38,650 of RYFJ01003235.1, read as the reverse complement.
TTCCCGTGCCCGGGTCTCGTCCCCGGACCTGGGGCCCACAGGTCCGTTCCCGGGGCGCTCCCCCGGGACACAGTACTGGGATTTCCTGTGCCCGGGTCTCGCCCCCGGGCCCGGGGCCCACAGCTCGGTCCCGGGGCACGTCCCCGGGTTGCGCCCTCCGATCCCGGGGCCCGCAAGCTCGGTCCCGAGGGACGTTCCCGGGGCGCATCACTTTGGCATTCCCGAACCCGGGGCGCGCTTCCCGTGCCCGAGGCTCGGGGCTTCGCTCCCGGGGTCTGCCCCCGGGCACGAGCATGACTCGAGCGGATCAGCTTGCCAACTACCCGCATTAATGGCGAGGCGACGGGGCGCGGCGCGCCTGTCGCCCGGTCGGGCATGCGTGGGCTCTCATGATGACCTCCTGTCGGCCTGCTCCCAGTGCAGTCAGAGGGCTTCGATTTTCCACACCGGCAGCAATGGCGTGCACTGTCATACCTCCCCGACCGAGCCGCCCGCAGCCGCCGAGCGACTGACGACAAGACGTCTCGAGCCGACTCCGGCGTGGCTCAATAGGCCGGGCGGACGTGCAGACAAGACAGATCATACTAGCTTTCTCTGTGTACTTGGCACTATGGACTCCCCTTTATCGATAAAAGGAGGATCCATGCCTACTCTACCATGCATGCATGCAGCTTGCTCTGTGTACTATGGGCTTTTTGGGGACGGGACTACTGTTCGTCTTCTTTAGCTCGCTCTGTCCCTCTTTACCGAAGGGAGGGCTAGCTCCAGAGCTCTTCTGAGTTCATCTTGTAACACCAAAACCCTATTCATCTCCCACAGAGCAAAACACACACAAGAGTAGGGTATTACGCCTCTGCACGGCCCGAACCTGTCTACCTCCTCCTGTCTTCCTTGCGTGCCATTCTCTCCCACGCTGCAAGCCGTCCTGTGAACAACTCCCCTGGCCGAACCTCAAAAGGGGGGTTCCCAGACTCCCCGGGTTGGAGTTCCATCCTTCGACAGCTGGCGCTCTAGGTAGGGGGAGTTTCTCTTCCAGGCGGCACGCCGGTGTCTCCAACGCCAGCATGCTCCATGGCAGGAGGTCATCGTCCGCGGGACTCCGACGAGAAATCCGGCGGCCTCACCCCGCCGGGCGACGTTAGCCCGGTGGCGAGCCCGCCACACTCCCCCCCCCGTCTTCCTGGGGCGCGCGGCGCGTGGCCGGCGGGCCAAGCTCGCCCCTCGGCGGCCTGGTTGTGCGGCCTCGGCCCCTTCCCTTGCAGAGGGAGCCGGCAAGTGCCCCGCTGGGTCCGCCACGGCTCATCCATGAGGCGCAAACGGACGTGCGCTCCACGGCGCGCCGCCATCTTGATTCCAGTCAGCGACGCCGCAGGGAGCCCTCCTAGCGGCGGAAGCCCTCCTGCGCCACCCTCCGGCATTTACCGAAGGCGGAGGCCGGAGCGGCGGTGGCTTAGCGAAGTCGCCGACCTGGTAGGCGCGGCCCATCGCCGGGTCGCCGCCGCCAACAGTGCAGGGGTCGAGAGTGCCAACCGCGCGACATCTAGCACGGGCCGGCCCCCACCCCGAATCGGAACCAAGCCCAGAGCGCGACGCCTCGCGCCGTGCCTCCGGCCAAGAACAGCCCTGGCGACCTCTGTCACCGGCTAAACCGGATGTGGAGTCAAGAGGACGCATGGGTCACATTGGAGCGACAGCGCGAATGGCGCGCGGACGCTGCCGCGCGTCTTGAGGCCCAGACCTCTAGCTCCAACCCCCTGGCGGGAAACGTCGTCCGTCGCCTGAGCCCGTTCAGTACGGCTCGGGTTGCCTGGCGCTCTCCCTAGGCCTCCGGCAAGTGCGCTGGCCGGCCAAGTTTCGGCCCAGCTTGCCGGAGAAATATGACGGCTCTATCGACCCCACTGAGTATTTGTAGATTTACACAACTGCCATCCAGGCGGCTGGCGGCGACGAGAAGGTGATGGCGAACTACTTCCTCGTTGCCCTCAAGGCCCAGGCTCGCTCCTGGATGATGAACCTCCCCGAAGGTTCGATCTACTAGTGAGAGGACCTCTGCCACCAATTCATGGCAAACTTCCAGGGCACTTTCCCACGCCTTGGTACCGAGGCGGACCTCTTCACGCCCTACGACAGGGTAGGACGAGTCGCTGAGGCACTTTTTTACAGCGCTTCAACCAGGTCCGCAACACCATCCCTCACATCGCCCCCCACGCGGTTATCCACACGTTTCGCTCGGGCGTGCGTGACAAGCGCATGCTCGAGAAGCTGGGCACCCGTGACGTCCAGACCACGGCTGAGCTGTTCAGCCTCGTCGACCTCTGCGCCCGCAAGGAGGAGGCCCGGGCGTGGAACAGGCCACGCCCTGAGGCCCCTGACGAGGGCCCTGAAGAGGACGGCGAGTCCTCACGCTCCGCGTCGCGTCGGGACAGGAGGAAGCGCCAGAAGGACAAGGCGGCCGCCGAGAACTTCGCCTTGGCTGTTGTGGGCGCCCCCTGGGCCGACGACGCCAGCGGGGACGACAACAGCGGCAAGCGGCAAAGGGCCACACGTGCGCCGCCTCTGCCGGCAATGGCCCGGAAGTGGTGCACCGTCCATGAGACGGACTCACACGACCTCACGGAGTGCTGTGCCGTCCAGAACTTGGCCGAGCAGGTCAAGAAGTTCCGGCAGGAGCGGTAGTAGGCCAAGCCCAATCAGGGCGATTTGGACGGTCCGATCATAAGGCGGACGATCCGATCGCCCTGATTCGGACGGTCCGATCCCTAGGCGGATGGTCCGATTTGGGGCAACGGTCAGGCCGATCAACGGTCCGAAGCCCGCTCCCGATCCGGAGCAACCTCTCGAGTTCTAAGAACCCCGAGAACGTCCTCGCCACCCTCGATGGCGGGGCTCACGCCCGCTCCTCGCGCCGTGGCATCAAAGCCATGAAGCGCGAGTTGCTGGCCTCGACCTCGGGCCCAGCGGCCGCTCGGAGCTGAAGCGGTGGACCGCCTAGATCATTTCGGCCCGAGGACCATCCGGCCCGGGCACCCGGGGAGGGACAGCTCGCTCAGGGAGGCTCAAAAGTTGGCCGAGTGCGTGCCTGCACTCGGCCGCTTCCTCTCCAAGCTAGAGGAGCGTGCCCTCCCCCTCTTCAAGCTTCTCAAGGAGACCAGCCAGTTCACTTAGACAGATGAGGTTGATCAAGACCTCGACAAGCTCAAGAGGTGCTGACAACTCCCCCTGTCCTCGTGACACCGGCTCAAGATGAGCCCCTGTTGCTCTACATAGCGCCAACCCCGCAAGTGGTGAGCGCGGCGCTCGTCGTCAAGCCCCTTGCCGAAAACGTGTGGCCCGGGATTGGCCACCCGGGCCCAACACATTCGAGCCGGGGCCCTGGGGTCCTCGGTCCTTGTCCCGAGATCCGCGCCCCGTGCCTGATACCGGGAAGCCCGAACCCAGGCAGCCTCGCCAAGGCGAGTGCGTGTCTTGGACGCGGCACTCGGAACAACTTCAACAGGGCATGATAACCCGGACAGCATCGCCCCGGCGAGCGCGAGTCCGGGGGGTCGTCCCGATACATTCCACGTCTTTGCCCGGGCCCCCGGGTCCCGGGCACATATCAACCACATTCGAGCCAGGGCGCCAGGGTCCAGGGTCCATGTCCCGGGATCCACGCCCCGCGCCCGACACCGGGAAGCCCGAACCCGGACAGCCTCACCAAGGCGAGTGCGTGTCTTGGACACGGCACCTGGAACAACTCCAACAGGGCGCGATTACCCAGACAGCATCGCCCTGGCGATAGTGGGTCCGGGCAGGTCGTCCCGACTCATTCCACATCTTAGCCCGGGCCCCCGGGTCCCGGGTACATATCTGTCCCCAACCACGAGAGCTCGCTCCCTCCCGAGGGAGCTGAGCCCGTGCTCCCGGCCCCCGTCAGGCCGGGGTAGGGGCGCACACAACAGAAGCCGGTATACTTCGCCAGCGAGGCCGCACGCCTCGCTCCTAACCAGCACAGCCTCAAGCGCTACTATCAGCGCAAGGTTCGGGCCCGATCACTCTAGGTCAGGGACCTAGTCCTCCGCCGTGTCCTCACACGTACCGGAAAGAATAAACTTTCCCCCCTATGGGAAGGCCCCTTCCTGATGATCGGTGTCTCCTGACCAAGCTCGGTAAGCCTGGGAGCATCTTCGCAAATTTTTATCTGTAAAAACATCCTGTAAGTTGCGGTGTGCCCAGGCCAGCGCCGGATTTCTCCAAATCCCAGCGCTGGCCGGGGCCCCCATGTGTATACCCTTTATTGAGCAGCATTTTTAATATCCTTCCCGGTCTCGTGCCTTTCGTCTTTTTCCGTGTGTTGCGTTCGTGGCCGTCTCACCCCCTGGGGGCATAATCGGGCCGCGCCCGTGCGGCGGCTGGGTTTTGCGCATAACCATCAGTTCCCTACCAACGGGCTACCGTGTCCCCACGTGCTAAGCCCGGGGCGTTGTCGAGCCCACGAGGCCGTGGTGGCGCCCCTCTGCGCGGCGCCCCGGGCCCCAGCGGCTCCGGTGCCCCGTCTGGCTAGCCTCGGGATCGGTTTTTCCGGAGGTAGGGGGTGAAATGCTTATGCGTGATCTTTTCCTCCGCACGGTCGCGACCGCGAGGACGCCTTCAGGAGGTGGTTGACGCCACGGTTCGTAGCATGGAATGGACAAAGGAACGAGCCAAATGCTCTCACAATTCACTGTGTGCAGATTAGACCTTTCCCCGGCAGGCTTAAGTAGGGTGCTCGGGTCAGCGCCCCGGTAACGTGCCCCAGGACTGGGAACGTCCCTGGGACCCGGGGCCCAAGGTGAATGCGCCCGGGGAAGGCGTTTCCGGGCCCGGACGGTGCTCAGGCCCCAGCCTGGGGGCCCCATCCCAGATTCACTTCCGGCACCGATTCCTGGCCCGAGGGCTAGCAACGCTCCTAGCCCCGGGATTGTGCTCACGGAGCACACACCCTTTCAACATCCAGATACGTAATCTTATCCGACTTTAAACATCTCTCAATTTCTATTCTTCCCATGTTTGTATGGCCTTGTGTTTCGTTCTCCTCGGCCCCGGGGGCAAAGCGGAATCTGCTAGTGCCTGGCGTCCCCGTGCCCGGTCAGGGTCGGTTCCCGAGGGGCTCCCAGTGAGTCAAAAGGTACAAGCTTAGCACTTTGGCCATACCTAACCCACGCGGGGCTTTTTTTTGTATGTTCTCTTCCAGCAGCTTTTCCGCGGCCTCGCTGCGCTCCGGGTCGGCAGCGTCGGGGGCATGGAGGCCCCGGGCCGAAGACGGCCATGGGCGGTGCCAGAAGGGGATTGCCGTCTTCCTCAGACTCCTCGCCGGCCATCGGCTCCACGAGGTGCTCGCCGCGGACAAGGAACCCTGCCACCCTTGCAGCGGTCTTGGCCTCGGCTCTCCGTGCCTCCTCGCGAACCACCACGGCTTCCTCGCGCGCGGTGAACTCATACTCCCGGGACGCGAGCCTGGCCTCTTGGGCCCGGACGCGTTCCTCCCGGGAGGATATTTCCTTCTCCCGCGCCTCCATCTCGACCGGGCGCGGGAGGCCTCGTCGGCGGCAGATTTGGCGGCCGCCTCCGATCGGACGACGCGCCTCTCTGCTGCCTCGATCTCCTGCCGGGGGGTCACCACGAAGATCTCGATGGCGACCATACGGGCGGTGAGCGGCTGCATCACCATCGCGATCGCTGCCGCCTGCACTTGGCCAGCGGCGATCGCCATCTGCTCCAGTGCGGAGTGTAGCGTCGCGCGTCCGCGCGCCACTCCTGTCGCGGACAGCAAAAAATAACAGGGCCCGCCCCCCTCGCGGGACTCGGCTGGGCCTTGGCATCCCCCTCTTCTTCTGCAGGAGGGGCGTCAGTTGGTTCCGCGACGGGCAATCATGGCTGTCGGTCGCTCCATCTCGTCTTCTGTCAAACCAGGTTGGCCCCGCGTCCCATTGTTTCTCCAAGACGTGGCCCTGTTCCTACCTGAAGTGGATCCCGGCCGAGCAACAGGGCCAGGGGCCACTGTCGGCGAAACGGGAATGGGGGTCCCACATTCTCCGGGGACACGTGGATCTTCGGCCACATCAGCTCCTCCGGGGCGCATATTCTGCACCGGTGACGGCCAGCTACGGCTGTTTCCTCGCCAAGTACCTGGGCCCGAGTACTGCCCGGGCCTAGGTACGGTTTTCCCGGGCGCCTCGCGACAACGCCCACATCCACCTCGGGCCCCGGGGCCCGAGGGCATTCCCGGAACCAGGTCTCGCCCCCGTGCTCGGGGCCTCGGCTTCGGTCCCGGGGCGTGCCCCCGGGACACATTGTTGGGGCTTCCCGTGCCCGGGTCTCGCCCCCGAGCCCCGAGGCCCACAGGTCCGTTCTCGGGGCGCTTCCCCAGGACACAGTACTGGGACTTCCCGTGCCCGGGTCTCGCCCCCGGGCCCAGGGCCCATAGCTCGGTCCCGGGGCACGTCCTCGGGTCGCGCCTTCCGATCCCAGGGCCCGCAGGCTCGGTCCCGGGGGACGTTCCCGGGGCGCATCACTCTGGCATTCCCGGGCCCGGGGCGCGCTTCCCGTGCCCGGGGCTCGGGGCTTCGCTCCCAGGGCCTGCCCTCGGGCACGAGCATGACTCGAGCGGATCAGCTCGCCAACTACCCGTATTAATGGCGAGGCGAGGGGCGCGGTGCGCCTGTCGCCCGGTCGGGCATGCGTAGGCTCTTATGATGACCCCCTGTCGGCCTGCTCCCAGTGCAGTCAGAGGGCTTCGATTTTCCACACCGGCAGCGATGGCGTGCACTATCATACCTCCCCGACCGAGCCGCCCGCAGCCGCCGAGCGACTGACGACAAGACGTCCCGAGCCGACTCCGGCGTGGCTCAACAGGCGGCCGCGGACGTGCACGACAAGACAGATCATACCTAGCTTTCTCTGTGTACTTGGCACTGTAGACTCCCCTTTATCGATAAAAGGAGGATCCATGCCTATAGGGAAGGGGGCATTTTGGGGACGGGACTACTGTTCGTCTTCTTCAGCTCGCTCTGTCTCTCTTTACCAAAGGGAGGGCTAGCTCCAGAGCTGTTTTGAGTTCATGTTGTAACACCAAAACCCTATTTATGTCCCACAGAGCAAAACACACACAAAAGTAGGGTATTACGCCTCCGCGCGGCCCGAACCTGTCTACTCCTCCTGTCACCCTTGCGTGCCATCTCTCAGCCCGGGCCCCCGGCGCCCGAGCATCGATTATCTCCCAGACGCCGCTGCCGTCCTGTGAACAACTCCCCTGGCCGAACCTCAAAAGGGGGTCCCCAGACTCCCCGCGGTTGGAGTTCCATCCTCCGACAAGGATCTATTGCACAAATTAGCTTTGAAAATTCTGGTGAAAATCTGGACGTGACAACAACTGACAAAATTATTAAAATATATTTAAGCATATATGGGTTGGGACCCTAACTCTCGTGGTCCTTAGGCGGTTGCACTTCTTTCCATGGCATCACGAAAAAAGGATGAGGCAGTATGCACGAACAAAGGTTTAATGTGGGTGGCGGACTGGCATGGAGCCAAGGCGATATCATGCAGTGACGTCACTCGTCGGGGCTGTGGAGGTGCACGTCGTGTGACTGTGCGAATCTGTCCTTGCATGACGACGCTAAGGAACAAGATAAATGGAGCGCCGCTAAGGAATGCTGAACTATGATCTTAACTAAGGCCTAAGGAATACAAAAGTACACGGCTTGATCTTGACAGTTAGGAAGAAGTAATAACCAAGATTTGCTGGAATCCACTCCAAGGGATCTACACCCTACCTAGAACTAGGGATAAAAAATAGTCGGAAAACACCTTCAACTATTTTCGTAACCATTTTTTTTCTTGGAAACGGCATTGAAATATAGTAGGGCCATAAACTAAAACGGTATCGGAAATATCGAAAACATACCGGTATCGATCGGAAACCAGTAATTAATATCGGAAACATTTAACTACAAAACCACATATTTAACTTAACATAACTATATAATATGGTCACATATATTTAAGGTTACACCATGTAAATTACAAACTACCTCTCTTAGCCATGTACTCAAAATAGGGATTTGGTTTAGAAGTTGATGATCCTCTAAATGATGGGACAAATAGAGAAATATGGTAATTACTGTATTTAAAAAGTAATTTCTCTCGGAATACGAAAACGGTGTTAAAATAGCAAAATAATTTCTGTTTTCATTTCCATATATTTTTATCACTCATTTTCATTTTTAGCGATTATACTACCTCCGTATTAAAATAAAATATAGTTATTTTGATTATGATAATGGATAAATACATTTTGGGGCAGAGATAGTACCTTTTAAATGGTTCGATCGGTAGAAATTCGGGACAATCGTCGGTCAAGAATCTGAATTTCCCTGATCGTTTTCACCCTGCCTAGAACCGTCCGATCCGTTCGCACGAAGAAACCCGCACACGCCCGCACCCAAAACCGACACACGTCATAGCCTCCCCCTCCAGGCTTTGCAGCCTCCTCGGCTCCTCCCCCTTCCCCCTGCCCGCGTCCTCCGCTCCCACCCTGCGGCCGCCGCAGCCAGTTTCCCACCTCCCCCACTCGGTTCCGCACGTCATCACCCTCCACCTCCGCGCCCTCCCCTCTCCATTTGCCACTCGCTGTTGGCGCCCTATAATCTCCCTCGGTTCCAGGCCCTCCCTTCTGCTGCCGTGGGAGAGGAGAGGAGATCCGGACCTCGATTGATTAGTTTCCTTACCTCGTAACCACTGGCTTGGTTCGTTTCACTTTTCCCTAATTTTTTTCTGCTCCAACGATTGAATCCAAATTTATGGGAATTCGTTTAGTTTCCTTAATTTTGTCTGGTTCAAGGTAAATTGATTGACTGTAGTAGGGTTTAGGCACTTTGGAATAATTATATGGTGAAGGCATTTTTTATTGGTTTTAATGTGAGTCTGTTAACATAGCCATTTGCCTCAAGTTATAGTTTCACATATTTCTTTAAGGGTGGGAGTTTTACATATTTGACATGCAAAGCTAATAATAATCTTTTAAAAAAAGTTCTATTCTGTATGCCTGATAGCATGCTCTATTGGCAATATAATCTGATGAACTGCAAAAACTGGGTCTCTCAGAGTGAACAAGAAGGCTGTGAAGTGTCTGGAGAAGCTTGACAAGGGTTGAGAGATGTCACTCGGCTATGCCAAAAAGCTATCCTACCGAGAGGATGTGGGGAATGTGGGCATGCCTGAGATCTTCGACTCCCCCGAGCTCCTCCACAAGAAGGTTAGTTTGTTTAGCATACCATTGAACTTTTACCCTCCAGTTTGTGGATTCTTTGCTTCAAGGTGGCAAGTTATGAGGAAACCATCCATGGTTTTTTTAGCTAAATTATGTGGTCAAATTGATTCTTTTTATTGGTTTTATGCATATTTTACTTTAGATTTTGGACAAAGTGAGAATAACTTGAAATATAGTCACTCAATTCTTTTTTATTCATCACTTTGGGCATTGACATGGTCTTTAAAATATGTGTTTGTCCATAACCTTTTCTAATATATTTTTGTGAAAATATTAAAAAGTATAATTATGTTGAAGTACTTTTGGTGAGAAATATACTAATACCATTTTTGTCTGAAAAATCTAAATATCTTTAAGGGTAAAAAAATCTTGGAGTTTTGATTGCATGCATTCTAGTATGACAAGTAGAAAAGAATGGAGAGAGTATAAAACATGATTGAACTTAGAAGAGAAACAACATTTAGGCTCTATTTTTTTTACCCTTAGAGCTGTGTGTGGATGGTATAATTAGAGCATGTGTGTGATCTTTGAAAGAAGAGAATTTTTTTATGTTCCACTCAAAGTTGATCCCTTTTTATATCATTTCCTGGTGGCAAAAGGTTCTATCCTCATCGTATAATTTGACCCTGAACACGTTAGCATAAATTATGGCTCTGAGTGAGCTGCACGAGGATACTGAAGCAAAATTCATGCCAACAATGGTGATGGCATGGCTCTAAGGTTCAAAATATCTTGTCTTGCTAGTAAATATACTAAAATGAAGTAATAGCTGTGAAATATCTGGCAAGCATTTGATCTATCCTCTTGTAGCTTTGTGCACTCAATGTTGTGGTCAATATTTCTATATACTGATAGCGGTGCGCAGGTGAAGTTATTTTACATTTTAGACTTGTTTTAATTCTTTTTACTGGGTTGTCCAGATAGAAGAACTTGCAGTCATGGTGCGAGAGGTTTGTCTTTCACTTTGAATCTCAATAAATCTTGTAATTATGATTTGTATATATAGAAATTTCGGTGAACTGGTCCTGATTATTGCAGAGTAAGCATTTGGTGGTGTTTACTGGAGCAGGTATATCAACTTCATCAGGCATACCTGACTTCCGAGGGCCCAAAGGCGTGTGGACACTGCAGGTTGTACTGCTGTCTACGCAGCTCTGTCTCACTCTTGCTCTTTTTAATGCATGGATTTATTCTTTTGAGATGGTTTTGTGATGCTTGATTGCAAAGTAGATGTGTCTGCATATTCTTATGTAGCTAAGTTAATGCAATCCACGCTCAAGTGCACGATACTGTTTCTATGGTAAATCTGGGTCTCCGCTTGGTTACCTTTAAACTTTGGTATCTTGAAGTTATGCTTTATATAATTCTGCATTTTTAACTTGTTACGGAACTGGTTTAAGAAAAAGTTTATTGAACGGTACATGAACGTAATAATTGAAGTTAAAATATTTGCATTTCCTATGGATTATATTTATAGTACATTTCGTGATATTTTACTACTTGAATTAATTATATAACACACTTAGTCATTTACACATGTTGCATATGTTTTCTAGCATGCAGGAAAAGGTGTTCCTGATGCATCATTGCCATTTCACCGAGCTGTTCCAAGCTTGACTCATATGGCACTGGTTGAATTGGAAAAAGCAGGTCTATTAAAGTTTGTCATAAGCCAGGTGCGCATATTTAACTGAAGTAATCTATACTGCATTTTGAATTGGTAGCTATGTGCAAGACTAGTCTCTACTACTTACTAACTTAGGCTCTATTGCTAAATCAGTTTGTAAGAGCTGCACATATCTATTATTCACTTATTGTAGTTGTAAGGTGTTAGGATATTGAAATAGACACACAATACAACTGTTACAGACTTGTTTGGGAGCTGGGTATACCATTGGCATGCCACATATCATGCCAGCAGCAGTGATGTGTAGGCAAGGCACCCCCAACTTGTGGAGGGTCAGGAGGCCCTTTGCCTTTAAAGGACATTCAATCTTGTAATTTTTTAGCGCGATCACAGCAGAGAAGGCCTCTGTGGTTAAATTTTACTAAAGAGATAATATTTACAAAAATTATAAAGAAAAATTACAAGGATCTGAGCCAAGATTCTAAAAGATCGTGCTCTGGACCTTTTATTTTAAAAAGAAGAAGAAGATCCTCTTTAAGAAGGCTTTGCCAACATGAAAAAGGAGGGAACTCAGCTTTCAAAGATTAGACCATTTCGCTGCTTCCATATATCCATGCCATGTAAAGCACCTTTTTCGTGAAACACACTTGCTGGTATTGTGCCTTAGCTGTGATAATCATGTTATCAAAACTCAGGGATGTATGCCAGGTTATTCCTATCTTTTCCCAACATTCTCTACTAAAAGAGCAATAAAAAAACAAATGCAAATAAGTTTCTCTTACTCAGTATTGCACAAGACACAAAGAAGCTGACTTCCTGGAGGGGCACATTTTTTCCTGTCCAACATTCAGTCTTGTAATTTGCCAAGCAAACATGAACAACCCTTCCATCTATCCCATTCCCAGGCTTAGAACCTTGTAATGACCATCGCCATGGAAGAACCTTCTAAACAGCAACTCTATCTCTCATGTCACACTAATACCAATAACTCCATTTTCCATGTTCGACAAACTTCAGTACTAACTCTGTTGCACTTAAAATTTAATTACAATGTTCTATCGTGATGAACAAATTGCTTTTATCACAATTAAGCTTATGGTCTTTATGAAACTTAAGCTTTCACTGAGTTGATGGATTTGCCTTTGCCAGAATGTTGATAGCTTACATCTCCGTTCTGGCCTTCCAAGGGAGAAGTTGGCTGAATTGCATGGAAATTCTTTCAAGGAGATCTGCCCAAACTGTAAAAAGGAGTATGCTTTAGCCTGCTTTACTTAATTAAAATTTATTAAGGAGTATAAACACCAAAACACTTCTTTTTTATTGTGGTGGTTTATTTAATTGGCTCATTCCAGATCCCACTTGTTTGAAGGTACCTTCGTGATTTTGAAATTGAGACAATAGGACTGAAGGATACTCCGAGGCGTTGTTCTGATAAGAACTGTGGAGCTAGATTGAAAGATACTGTTCTTGATTGGGAGGTAAATACTACTACCTCCGTTCCAAAAATATAAGGATTTCTAGGATTCAAATTTTGTACCACAGTATAAGGATTCCTGCACTGATTCCCATGATTCACATCATTTCAATGATTCCAAAGCCAATCAGAAGCTTGGAAAGGGGATCTAAGCAATTCAAAATTCAAAAATTGACAATTAAGTGACTAAAAAGGAATCTTTTGACCCAACCTTAATATTTGCTACACAACCTAGAAATCCTTATATTTTGGAACGGAGGGAGTATGTTTCAAATGTGTTGGACTCAAGTTATATTTGTATTTGTCTCTCTATTAGCCATGCTGTACTTTGTGACCATTGTTGTGGGCCATACTTTCTTAGCCCTATAGCCCATCTGTAATAGATTCTTGCTTTTGTGGTTTGGGTGGCCCATTTGTTGGCAACTTGGCCACAAAAGCGGCTTGCTACATTTCAACACAATTAAGTATAGGAATGTGGTAGCCGACCAGACAGGCCAAGATATGTGTGAAGTTACTTGAACTTTTGTGGTGTTGTTTGCTAGAATTAGTTTCATGTTTTTATGGTTCTGAGTTCACAAACAAGTCTTTTACTGTTCTTGAATTGCTACGGTTCTCTGCTTATTAACAATAATTTAGTTCACTACATAATAGTACGTAATTACCAGGGAGTTCCTTTATTACTTCATGATAAATGATAAATCAGATTTTAAAAATATGATAATATTGGCACCTATGCATGCTTAGGACATATTCACTGGGAAAAGCTTTAAGCATTTCCAGACTATTTACATTTTTCTTACGAACAGTATGATATCCTCTGTATTTTCACTATAACAAGAAAATAAATAGAGCAGTTTGGTTAGTGATTGGTTGCCTTGTTACCAGTTTAGTTGTAGTTTGCTGAAATGCTATATTGTACTTATTTCTTCAATTGCTGCTAGACAATTATTAAGTGGGTAAGACATTTTGCAGGATGCTTTACCCCCTGAGGAAATGGATGCTGCCAAGGAGCAGTGTCAAACTGCTGATCTTGTCCTATGTCTAGGAACTAGGTATTGGCCATGGTACCTGTGCACACTAGCTAGAATTGTTCACATTGTTTTGTTTCACTACTGAAATTAGTGTGTCTGCGTGTACATGTTTTGTCTCCTGCAAATTCATTTTAAGAATTTGGTACGTACTTTGGTGAATGGCCATATTATGGGGTGACCTCTTTGGCACACAGTAGTATAGAAAAAGTGGCAAACAAATAGCTTTAACTGTTTTTTAGATGACTTCTCTAATATTTTTTAATTAGGGAAATTTGCCCATGTACGACTTGGTTTGAGCTGTTTAATTAACATACTACTATATAAAATGATTGGACCCATAAATACCATAATAGAACCACATAGTGATCCTGTTTACCAGTATATATGGATTGATGGACGTCAAGTTGGACTACCATAGTTGGGGCAAATGCGTATTGGAAACCACATATGAGGTGGAACATATGGGCGGAGCACCGCCAAGTGAACATCCATATTGTTACTGCCACCACTGCCTGATCCACATCAGTAAATTGCTGTCCTTTCTCATTCAATAACATTTTAAGAAAGCACAACTGTTTGCTTTTAATTTTTTATTTTTGTAAAATAAATGGAAAGAGCAGCTATGGTATCTCTTTTAACACTGCAGCAAGGACTTAGTTATGTTGGTCAATTGGCTGTTTGGGTGAGGATAACTTTAGGATTCCTATCCAAAACACCCCATAAATTTTGAGTTCTATGCTAAAAAGTTATACAGTTCCACGATTTTTTTTCTATGTTTGATCTGGAAGTTCAATGGCTGGATAAATATTTCCCCGTATTTTCTTTAGATGCAAAAATAAATGGAAGATTGAATATGCAGTTGGTAACATGCCATAAACCGCCATGGTAGTTCATCAATAGCTGGGATCTCTTTATTATAGATGCATGGAAGAGTGGGTTTTGCATGCTTCTCCTTTTCTGGAATGCTTGACACTAGAGTGAGCCCAGTGATCCTGCAAAAGTAGCAAAAGCATGTGCATCTTCTACTCTGCAGATGCACAAATATGGACATGGACATGCAACACTGCTCAATATTTCCTCATAATGCCTATGTGACATCATGGACTCATTGCTGTAAGGCAACACATACTCCATTCACTAAATTGTCTCAAGTTTGAAAACAACCATTCAAAGATTCAATGGGGAGAGTGGTAGCTTGCAAGAATTCCGGTCTGTGTTGTAGTATCTCTTAAGGCCGTTGTAAATTGAAGCTGCACCAAGAAGTCTTCCAGGACTGGACATAAAAACTGCTAGTCGGTTACATAACATGGGGATCAATTAATATTGGTTTCTGCATCCATTCCTCAGTGAGTCATCTGCGAATGCTTTATAAATGGGAGCTGTAATGTGGATTGATTCATAGTCAGATTCAGGGCTCAGAAAACCAGGGTAACTTGCTGGTTGGCACCCTGCAAACCTTCAATTGCGCTGGTTCATTTTTTCCTAATCTGAGCAGTTCACCGCTTCACTGCTCTAACTCAAATTAACTTCTGTTGGAATAGTTGTATTTAGGCTTCTAATAGATTTTCTCGAGAATCTTAAAAATAATAAGACTTGAAATGGTTTTCGCCTGATAATTGTCAACCAGCCTGATTCCAATTCCAATTTCAATACTGATTCTGTTATCTGAAATCCTGTTGTTATTAATATGTCATGACCTGCTTGCTTTTGATTTGTTAAAAGATCAAAGAAGGGTTGGTTTTCTACATGTCTTAATGAATTGATCGTTGTTGCTTTATATGAATTCATTAGTAGTTCTCTTGGTAGAATGGTAGTAGGTTCTTCAATGCCCTAACTTATTGGCTTTTTTGTTAAACAACTTTATGTTAATAATGAGTAATGTCTCTTTGTTCCTATCCTTTTCTGATTTCCACTACTGTGCAGTCTGCAGATTACTCCTGCATGTAATATGCCTCTGTTGTCACTAAAGAATGGGGGGAGGGTGGCTATTGTAAATCTTCAGGTACGTCCAACTAAATAACAATACTAAGTCTTAAGAAGCACTAAATTGAATTGGCATTATGGTTCTTCCTTCATAAGGTTGGAACTTTTCTATGTAGCACTAAATTATGCCTCAACTCATGGATGTTAGTATTGCACCAGCCCATGGATTCATTCATGTGCTAGTTTTGAATGTGCAGCCAACTGTTCATTTCAAATAGGCATATGATTGAGCTAATGAATGGATTGAATGATGTTACTCCATGGCCTCATGGAACCATATGAGGCATGGTGCAGCAGGAATTATCACATGGCAACAGCAGAGGTGCTATGCCAGTTAAAGGCGGGAGAGAGGGCAGATAAGTTAGAATTTAGAGATCAGTTGTTGCTTTAATATATCTTTTGGTTAGTCATTAGTTGCACACTTGCACAAGTTGTTAGCATTCTTCTTTGATTAGGATTCTAGTCCCCCCTCTCTTCTCCAATAGGGTTTAGTGCCTTGATCTGGCGACTGGCAGTATGGAAGAACTCTAATCTTGGTCTTCAGACCCTTACCCAATGATGCCCATAACAATGAGGACAATTTGGTCTTTTGCACAGGTGTCTTGGCTAATGAGAAAAATCCTAATACGTCATCTATTAAGGATTGGAGGGAGTAATTTTAAAATGGGAAATCTACTAGATGGTTATGCTTTCAAATTTTGAAATATGACATTTGCCATTTTGCTCATCCTAAAAACATATGAGCCTTCTAATGGTCAAGAATGGAATATAATGAACACATATTACATTGTCATATGGATAACTTATATGTGTAATGTAGAACAATATTGAGAGTTTACCATGGAATGTGATAAATCCCGAAGGACATGCAATCAAATACTTTTTTACAATTTTTCTGGTCTTTCTCCTTCGTATTCAGGCAACTCCAAAGGATAAAAGGGCAAGCCTTGTCATTCATGGACTTGTGGATAAGGTAGCTATGTTTGTGAGCTTCATTTGTTGCTATTGCATCCCCTTGTGATAGCAATTTAACTGTGCTAGTGCAGGTCATTGCTGGGGTTATGTATATGATGAATGTGCGAATCCCTCCATATATTCGTACTGACTTCGTTCAACTTAGTCTCCGGCACTCGGTCAAAAGTACGATCATCTCACTGTCTCTTGCATTGTCATTCTTATCTAGCTCTGAATATTGCTTTTAGTACATACGACAAACTGGGGGTGGTGAATAAAGCTGAATATTGTTATCATCAAAGCTGCATCATTAGTTAGATCTTGAGCAACAAGAAATTATCAGATGCTTTTTGAACTATTGTCTCAATACTAAGGGCATACTACCAAGTGTGCTACACTGTTATATGGGGAGTTCCCTACGAACGACACAGGAAGCAGCTGGCCGTGACGGGTGCGGCGACAGCGCGCTGAGTGCGCGATGGGCGCGCCGGCGCAGCGCGAGGAATTCCAGGGCTTGCAGATTAAGTTGTTATCAATTAGTTATTAGTTGTTCCTAGTTACCCCTTTTATCTAGCAATTAGTTACATCCTTTGTAAGCCATATGAAAGAATAAAGCAAGCCAGAATTGTTCTTCATTTACCGTCACCTCTTCTTAGTTCGTCGTCATGGCTCCGGGGAGGCGAGGCTTCCGACCTCGCCCTCCCATCGAGCACAACTACGCCCTTTGCCACCTAGGGCCTGTGCCTAGCCATAACATACACTGTTATTTTATGATATTATCCATCCATAAATAAAAGTTTAACTTTATATTTTTCATAAGATCTTCCTTTGCAACTCTTGATATGATCTGAACAACTTGATGGAGGAAGAAAAATTTTAGCTTGTTTTATCCTAGAAAATAGGTTTGAGTTGCTCATTAACTCATACCGCACCAATGCTTTTGTTTTGCAGAAAAATGCGTGAGATGGACTCTCCGAGTAACAAGCATTCATGGCTTGCGAGCACCTTTGTCATTTCTTCGGTCAGTTGAGGTTGTGCAACTATGACTAACAGTACATCAACATTCTTTTGTAGCTTTATGTACATTCTTTTACTAGGGCTTTATCAATTGAGAACAAATAGATTATGGACAGCTACTCCGTTTTGTAGACTTTTTCATAAGGATAAAAGGGATGGATTAAATGAATTTTTTGCCATTCATTTATACCATGTTGGAGAAGAAAGGTCAATTTTTTATGACTGGTAGCATTAGTTTAGCAACGGAACGCAAGGTTCTAAATAGCGGATAACAGGTTCGTAGCGGATAATGTGTGCTATAGTGGACGGTATTCCAGTAGTGGAGTTAAAAATAAACTCTAGATTTTGGTTTAATCATGAATAGGCCATAGGTCCATGACTACGCCAACATAGTAAAATAGTGTCCGCAAGTTTACAACACAAAAAGAAAAGATAAAAATAGACATGTAGTACAGCAATATGCTAATTTATAGCAGGCCATCAAGGTGTTCAAGCAAACAATCAACACAACTCAGCAAGGTAATACAAATTCAAGTTTCAGATTTCACTCTCATATTGCAAACTTAGTAGATAACAACTTTGGGAAACATGAACTTCTCACATTAGTCCATTTTGCTGTAAGTTGTAGTTTATAGTAAAACTTTGGGGAAAGGAAAAATTGAGAGTTGTAGTTTTCTAGCTGTAAATGGTATCTAATCGATAGCAAGCGGTTAAAGTTCAGAAATCAGATTCACACCAGCATGCTAGTACCATCCTTCGAGGACATTACAACACCTAAAAGTGTAGAACACTGGACACATAAATGAATAACAGAGGCTAACAGGGCAAGGAAAGGTTCAATTTATATGAAGGCTTGTTGTTGACCAGTCCACCGACCACTGATGTGATATGGTTCACCGTTGTGGCAAGGCAGCAACACTAGCGACAGAGATTGAGACTTGGGCGCTTGGCATGGAAACTGGGGATGGCTGAGGAGCTTGATTCTTGTTGTGGAAGCCACGGAGGAGGACCATGGACCAGCAGAGATGCCGATAAGGGGCAGGACACGACGGCCACCATGGATGGAGGAACAGTCGGGCAGATTAAGAGGGAAGGTTGTGGCGGCACAGAGGAGTCGCAAAGTCATTAGAAGCTAACGTCGGCTGGCTAGGGCTTCAGAATATTTTGCACATTAGGCCATAGGAACATTGCGGTGATGGGGTGTCACTATAACAGCCTGACAAGCGTTACAGTGGCTGCAAAGTTCCATCCGCTATTTGTCAGTGCTACCATGACTTGGTAGCGTTCATAGGGTGCTACTGTGATTGTGGCTCCTTCAAACGCTATTTAAAACCTTGATGGCAATGAAGGAAAGAAAGAGGGGAAAGTGAATAGAAGTTCTATGATAACTTAAATCTATGAAAAAATTGAGAAAGGCTAAACAACTTTTATTTGCAATCATAAAGTACATGTCATTCTAGTGTTATACACTGTACATGCTAATTGTGCTCTTTGGATTGTGTATTACTCTAGGCCTCTAGCTTAGAGGCGTAAATTATCTTGGAAATAGAAACTAGTCATTAAAAGTAGAGGGTACACAAGGAAATAGTAGTGAAAAGCCATCTTGAAATTGTAGACTGGCATATATTTGGGAACAAAATAGCAAGAATGACATGTATTCAATGACGGTAGAAGTATATTTTAGTAGCTGATACTAACAGAACCAATCATTTTCTTCTGTAATAGCATGGATGCTAGAAGCTAATTCTCAAAATTACCAACATCTGTGTGTAAATACTATATTGCTCTATTATATCTTTTTGGATATAGTGAGATATGATTAAATTATTCTTATTTACTGACAGGTTTCCTTTCCTGAAAGACCTGACATGAAGCCTGTAGTCCTAAAGGAGCAACCATTTTCTTTGCAGAGGTACGTTGCAGTGTTCAAAGCTCCCCAGTAGATATTTGAGGTCTGTGGCTTATTTCACAGCAGGACACTCGTTACTTTTGTAGGGAAACATCAATGAATAGATCATTTGTCATGCTATTGACATTCAACTTTAGCGATGGTTGCGGCTGTTTGAGCTCTTCCATTGAATGGCCTGTTGATTTTTTGGTAAGGAGAAACTGGGCACCCCTTCATCTTCCAATTTCCGTTTCCTGCAGTTGGCAATATGTTAGAACTTCCGATTGCAACTTTTATTTTGTGCAAGATGGAACCAATTGAATTTTAGTCAGGCATCTGTCTAGGTGGTGGTTGATGCTAGAAAATAGAAAGTTAGATTGTCTTTTCATATATTTTGGTCTTATTACGAAAAATAGTAACCCTGCTGTTCATATGGACTCGATTTCTATCCTTATAATGCACTAAGCGTTGTATGCACATGGGGATAATAAAAACCCGATTTCTCCTATTTCTGATAGCTAACCAGGTGGTTGGAACTGACCAATTTAGAGTTTCTGATTACCTTTTCCTGTTTCTGTGTTTTTCAGCAATATTTTGAGATTTTTCCTGTCCTATATGACTGTTAACATTATCTGGCAAGTATAGTACCTCCTGACTCAGATTGGGAGGACCTATAACTGGTAGTGCAGTTGGAACTGGCTGGTTTTTACCTTTTTCTTTGTCCCTGCATGAATGACAAAATAGATAAAACAGACAATGAACCAAGCTGTTACCATATTTGATACATACAAAAATATAAATATTATACTGGTAACATGAAGAGGACACTTCATTTCCGATGAACTTGAAATAATGGATTAGCCATAGAAATAGGAGCTATTATATTATGTATTTACTTCTGTCCTCAGTTAATTGGCACCTTCTGCATATTATGCTCTTTAAGACATGCATAATATCTGCTCAACAGGTTAATTGACATCATTGCTTCAAATACATGTCTTTTCCTTGCCATATATCTTACATTTTTTTTGAAAGGACCATATGTCTTACTTTTCAAAGATGCCATTATACAGAAGCAAAAAGAAAGCTTCGTCACGGACAGAAGTCTACTCCTGCAAGAGTTGCAACATGCTGCAGAGCACCAATCACGTGCCGGGCAGCAGGCAATTCTGGAGAGGGAGAGTCTGCCAAGAGCTGAAACGTCAATTCATGCGCTTGTGACCAACATCGTAAGGTATGATACTGAAGATATCAAGGTGGCAGTTCCCATGGTTTCATGGATGAACAACAGCTGTAGCCTCTCGAAACGGCACATGGATGCCACTGGTTGCAATCCAGGATCGCCAAAGAAGCAGAAGTCGGTTGCTACTCGTCATCGGCAAAAGGGCTTGAACCCTGAAACTCAGAAAGTTTGATGGCTACTTGTTCTAGTTGCCGGACAAGAGTTAGATAGCATAGATGCATGAGAAGTTCACGGTAGCTAGAGTAAGGTGTTAACAACTTTTAGTGCATGTGAAAGCTGGCAGAGTTTTTGCATGATAAGCCCAGCGTAGTTCAGCAACCATCTCAAAGGAAACTGGTTGCGGTGCTTGGTGGTATGTTTTGTAAAGCTCTGGAAGATGAAAAAACTTCCAACCGTTAGGGGTGATCCTGTTGGGAATTGGAGATCAAGTGAACCATACAAAGATAAAAAAGAGGGGGAGAGAGTTATTTCCACTTAACCTCTTCATTGTTACTCTTTTTGGTACTTACCGTGGTGAAGTATTTTATTGCTATAGAGAAAGTACTCCCTCTGTTCCAAAATAAAATAAAGGAACCCCTGTTGCTTATCGAACTACGTGCTTGGTACTACCGTGGATGATCTAGTAAAATCTGCTTGCTTCAATAAATAAAATGTTATGTAAGTAGATTTGGTGATATGGTAATATAATTATGAAGAGAGAGTAAAAGATTTTTATCTAGATGAAACTAGGTGTATACTGTTTTCTAAGAGTATGAAACTGGCATTGGAGGCTAGAATGTTTCATTTTATTTATCTGTATCTAATCTTATATATCACTATTAAATATTATGATTAGTCTATGAAACTAGAAAAATAAAATTATGCGTTTGAGGTCTTATATTATTTATCAACTTAAATATCTTTAGATAATATAGCTTTTTTGGTAATTGTAAAATGAAACTCTTCATTAGAAATGGTCTAATGGTGTGCCTGGTGGGTCTTCTTCCATTTTAGTCTTTTGTTTACTGCTTCTAATATCGTTTTCAACACGAATTAATCTGACCGTCAGGTATGAAAGGATTATGCCAAACTTCTGGACACAGAATGGTATATATCCATTATGCCAACATTCGTCACGCAGAATGGTATATATATCCATATGAAATTCTGTTTACAGCTCACATAGTTATGAATTCACGTGAGCACTTTCATGGTTCTCCTAAGACCTGTGTTATCAGTCACCCATAGCCAGTCCTACTGAAAAGGAAATTCTATAAAAGAGGTAAAGAAAAAAAAAATACTCCCTCCGTTCACAAATATAACCACTTTGAAATTTGGCGTGGGCAATGCACTATTTTAACCAATACTATTTATAAAAATAAATTATTTTAAATAAAAGAGTTACATATTATGAAAGTTTGTTTAATGATAAATCTAATAATATTATTTTTATGTTATTAATCTTTATTTTTTTTTGCCATTGACAGTCAAAATTAAAAATGTTTGACTTGGCCTAGTTCTGAAAATGCTCATATTTATGTATAGAGGGAGTAGAGAAACCCACTAGTATTTACTTACGGATTCTTTGGAATGAAGAAAAAATAGAGCATGTTTGTAGGATTGGAATCCTATGAAAAATTTTCCTAGGCGATCTTTTGGAACAACGGAACATGAATTTGAGATTCCAATAAAATTCCTATGTAATGGCTTAATTCCGATAATTCATGGGTCTCATGGGAAATTTTTTTGTGTGTCTCTCTCTCTCCAAATCCTATAAAGCTTCACACAATTTTTGCATTTTAGAACATCCAAGGATCAAATAGACATGCCATTATGATTCCTACGTTTTTTGTTTTTCTTGTTTCTATTATTTTTAATTCCTAAGTTCCAAAAAGCCCTTGGTCCTCCTTTGGAATGGAGGATATTTAGTGAGAATTAAGCTGATTCATATGAAAACCTAGGACTGGACGAAAAGCTCGTGGCTTGTTAGCTCGCTTGACTCGTAGCTAGCTTAGCTCGGCTCGTTCTCTTTTCCTAACAAGCTGAGGTAAGATTTTAGCTTGTTACTTTTTAATAAGCTAGATCGAGCTGCTCGCGAGCTTAACGAGCTAGAGAAAGCAGCATTGCTAGCCCATGCTACAAATTATCCCTAGCCCACTAATTGGCCAAATAGGATAGGCCTGCAGGCATCCTGCATCCGCCCCAGGCACACAGAGGCCAAGCTGTGCTAGCGAAATCCCCAGCCGGCCAGACCCCAATCCCAAATTCCCAATCAGCCTCAGCCTTACTAGAGTGGCTGGGCGCTAGCTAGGGTTAGGGACCTACCGCCGCCGCCGCCCTAGCCCCCTGCGCCCATGCCACCAGCCATCACACGTCGTGCCCCGTCGCCCGTAGCTCACCGCCCCTAGCCAGCGTTGGTTCGTTGCCCTCGTCGCCCCGTGCCCACTGCTCACAGCTCGCCGCCCCTAGCCAGCGTTGGTCGGCCACTGAAGTCTTAGCCCTCCCTCGAGCTCCTCCTCCTCCACCTTGCGTGCAAGGCCCAGAGCCCCTGACCCCGAGCTTCCCTACCCGTGCCATAGAGGACGAGGAGAGCGAGCGACCCCCACAAAGTACTGAATCAAGGAGCAGGTGCGCACGCATGGCGGTGGCGAAGAGGGCCCTGCCGTCCTCGTCGACGGAGCCGGGCCACGGCCGAGTATCGCGGGCGTCATCCCACTATGTGGCTTCCAATGCACAAGGTGTACTGTTTGCAAGCTAGACCGAGCCGAGCTGAGCTGGCTTTTTTGCTCGATTCGTTAACGAGCCGAGCCGAGCTAGCCCGTTTCGATAACAAGCCACACCGAGCCAAGCCGAGCTAGTTTGTTATCCACCCCTATGAAAACCCTATAAAATTTATGCGTTCCAAAGGAGGCCAAAACTTCTTTGGTATGTTGCTCCTTATGTAAAACAAACTACTAAATATATTCTATTAAGTGATGATGCGGTGATGGCGCAACTTGTTCTCAAATGAAATACTCCGTTCCTTTCTCGCAAAGGAGAAATACTCCCTTGCGGTCACAAGAACACGAAGGTTTGGACGTGTAACACGTCAAATTTTGAAAAGTTCACTCGCCAAAAAAGTGATTAGACTAGGACATAACAAAATTAATGTATAGATTTGTCTCAATGTATTTTCGTAATGTCATAATTTTTGTCTACTTTTTAAGTATTTTGAAATAGAAAATTAGGGATCAAACATACATTTTTGAAGAGCGTGCTATTTCCCATTGATCATCTCATTAAGGGTGTGTTTGAATGGCTGCTGTGCACGCAAAACGAAAAAATCATTAACGTATAATTAGTTAAGTATTAACTATTAAAAACTTAAAAATAGATCTATTTGATTTTTTAATATTTTTATATAGAATTTTTTTTAAAAAATATCGTTTAACAGTTTAAAAAACATGCTAAAAAAGAGAAAATAAATAGAAGACATAAGTAAACCGAACAGAGCCTAATTCTTGTAAATGCACAAGACGTCTAACTATGCATGCAAGGCTGCCAGCCCCCAATAAATTCAGTAAATTTCTTCTTGTGATACGAGCCATGTAATGCACACAGCACGCTAACCGAACCGATGCGTCCTTCTTCGAAACAGGAGACGATTATCGAATCGGACTCGGCGTACGTCCGCGCGCGCGCCTTTAAATTACAAGAGAAGAGAGAAGCCATCTATGAAGTGACGCCACGATCGACGGCGCGCGTCGCATGCAAGCCCTACGAAGCAATCGCCGCCTCGCCATGGCTGACACCGACCGCCGCCGCGCGCACGTCGTCCTGTTCCCGTTCATGGCGCAGGGCCACGTCGCGCCGTTCCGCTGCCTCGCCTCGCTTGTCCGCCGGTGCCGCCCCGACGCGCGCCTCACCGTCGTGGCCACCCCCGGCGTGGCGGAGTCCTTCCAAGCTCACCTCGCCGCGGACGGCGTCGGGCAGGCTGCCGTCCACGCGCTCCCGTTCCGCCCTGCGGAGCACGGCCTCCCCGCCGACGCCGAGACCTCGGCCAGCATCGGGTTCCAGCAGATCATCACCCTCTTCCTCGCCTCCGAGTCACTCCGTCCGGCGTTCCGACGGTTCGTCGCCAATCTCAGGGCTGCAAATCCCGGCGACAACATACACGTCATGGCGGACATGTTCTTGGGATGGGCGGTGGACGTCGCCCGCGACGCCGGCGTGTCGAGCTCCGTCGTGCTCACCTGCGGCGGCTACGGCTCGGCACTCTACTTCTCGCTGTGGGACAGCGTCCCGCTTCCGGCGACCGCCTCCCCCGACGAAGACTTCCCGCTAACGCAGTTCCCGGACGTACGCGTGCAGCGGTCGCAACTCACCAACCACCTCGCGGCTGCCGACGGCAAGGACGCCTGGTCGACGTTCATCCAACACGGCTGAGAACTTGGAGCCGAAAGGGCTAAGCATGCTCCGGCAATGGCTCAACGTGCCAACCTACCCTGTCGGCCCGCTGCTCCGCGTGGCTGCGGCGTCGCCGGAAGCGAAGACGACGAGCCCCATCTTGGAGTGGCTCGACAAGCAGCCGCCCGGCTCGGTGCTGTACATATCGTTCGGGTCGCAGTACACGATCACCGGGCCGCAGATGATGGAGCTCGCGAGGGGGCTCGAGCAGAGCGGTCACAGGTTCGTCTGGGTGATCCGTCCCCCGGCGGGGCACGACGTGAACGGCGAGTTCTCGCCGGAGTGGCTGCCGGAGGGGTTCAGGGAGCGCGCGGAGGCGGAGGGGCGCGGGCTGGCGGCGCGGTGCTGGGCGCCGCAGGTGGAGATCCTGGCGCACGCCGCCACCGGCGCGTTCCTGACGCACTGCGGCTGGAACTCCGTGCAGGAGGCGCTCGGCCACGGCGTGCCGCTGCTCGGATGGCCGCTCTCGGCGGAGCAGTTCTACAACGCCAAGATGCTCGCGGAGGAGGAGACGGGGGTGTGCGTCGAGGTGGCGCGCGGGGGCGGCGCCATGGACGCGTCCAAGGTGGCGGCCGCCGTGGAGACGTTGCTAGGCAACACGACGGAGCGCGCCGCGATGAGGCGGAGGGCGGCCGAGATGAAGGTGGCGATCGACGCGGCGAGGGACGGCGACGAGTCGTCGGGCACTGTGATGCGGAGGTTCTTGGACGCGGTGGCGCCCCGTGGCGTAGGCGCCTCATCAGTGGCGTAGCCAGAAATTTTTAGTTGGGTAGTCCTAACTCACAAATTCATATCACATACTAAAATTTTCTAACACCATAAATCTCATATACAACTATAAATTTTTCTTAAAAGACAATACAAATATATAAATAATATTTTATATCATCAATAATCGACTACTCTAACTAGCAAGTTCAAAATATATAAACATTATAACATAGATAGTTTAAAATATGCAAACATTATAACATAGGTAATTTCAAATACATAAAGATGTTACACATACATAAAAAATTACAATGCCACTACCGTAATCTTCATTTGGTTTTAGCCATGAACATATTTATTATATCTTCACAGAATGAAAGAATTGAAATAAAAGAAAAAAATTGGACTGTAGACACAACAAATATCTGATTCCATTAAACAATCAGACCAAAATACAAAACTGCATATATATATATATATATATATATATATATATATATATATATATATATATAAATAAACATAATATAGAAGGGGGCAGGATATATAATATACATTCCAGGCACAGGCAGGCCGGCGGGCGGAGGCGGTGGAGCGCCGGAGGCGGAGGCGGGCAGACGGCCGGAGGGCGGGCGGAGGCGGGCAAGCGGCGGCACGGCGCCTTAGCGGGCGGCGCGCGGGGCGTTGGGAGGGGGAGGAGGCAGCGCGGCCGGAGACGGCGGAGCGCCGAAGGCGGAGGCGGGCAGGGGGCGTCGGCCGTCGGGGCGGTGCGTCAGGGCAGCGGCGCGTCGCGGCGTCGGGAGGGGGAGGAGGCAGTGCGTCGTGATCAGCCGCCGAGTCACTCTCCTGTGTATGCCCTAGCCTCTTCTTTCTTCTTCTTGGGCCGTTTGTTAGTTTGTTGGGCCAAAATTTTGTGGGTACGGGGTGTCTCTGGGCTAAAATTGGAGGTAGTCTTGAGCCAACTAGAACTACCCCTGGCTACGCCCCTGTGCCTCATCAGCATGCTTTCGTGACGTCGTGGCTGCGATGGCGAGACGTGTCATTAACTCCGGGCATCTCACCCAAAGATGGAAAAGACGGAATACAGTAGCCAGATGAACTGAAGGTATTGTAAAACGGCTAATCGAAATAATTAGAATTACGGGGATAATTTGGTGTGCGTACTAATCTATGTAAATATTTGATCATTGTTTTGCTGTTGCTAAGATATTTGAACGCATTTTTTTTGAATTTTTTTGCAAGACATTTCTTCGAGAATCAAACCACTCTTCATCCATTGATGTTGTCGACTTACGTTGGGGGAGCTTAGACCAAACTGTATATTTCTATGAAATAATTTAATTATTCTCTCCAATCATAAATGTTTGATATTTAGATAAAATTTAATCTAATTTTTGAAATTTTGACTATTTTCTCAAATATTTAATTTAAAAATAGTATACATATATTTACCTTGAAGATAGTAGTAATGTCGTAAGCTTATTAGATTTTATAAATTTATTTTAATATAAAATTAATAGTGTTTGACCGAATTAATATCCTTAACATTACCGGAGAAAGTACCATGGGAATCGGGAGTAATTTCCGTGTACCAAACATAACTCAATGCCCGAGATGTAGCTTAATGCAAGTGCCTAAATCACAAGATGCATGGACCTGGTACATGAAAAACTAACACGTAATCGCTTTCTTGGAGGCACTTTACTCATTTTTTACTCAGCGTTGACAACCAATCCCAATAGCAGTCGAGGATGTGAAATAGTCAGATTGACTAGGCAAGTACATTTTTCAAAATCATTTGAATGAAAGGTTATAGTTACATCAAAAATATATATTCAAGTTGTTATAACAAGAGTTTTCGTAATATTGTACTTATGTAACTTCTTTAATTTATAATGAAAAAATAGGTAGACAAAATTGTATAATATTGACTTTCAAAAGTCCACAGCGACTTCTTTTGATCAGAGAAAGTAGTTAGCTTTTTATTTCTCGAACGTGCATAAGAGTTGCATGTCATTTTACTAAATAAGAAGATAGTGCGACGTATAACATCAAACACCTACCAAACAACTCATATATACACAAAACACGTTTCCTAACTTCACACCACAGACTAATTTGCAGCGACCAAAATAGGACCTTGGGTTGATGTTCCTAGTTACCTTGGTAGTAAGTTGTGGAGCTGTCGAGCCCCAGCAGCACACCACAAGGTGTCCTTCTCAGTCGCTGTTCGCAGGACGTACTGATGCAAGCGAGGCAGCGTTGAACATACAATCATTTCGATGTTACCAAAGTTCCCAAGCAACAAAGTTGATGAGAAAATTGAGGCCCTTCTTGAGTTTTTTTTCCACTCCCTTGATAGCCATACACCACAAACTAGAGAAGACTACCATGTCCAGCTGTGGCACCACTCCTAGCAGCCCTATTTTCTGTAGAACCGAATTGCCACACCGGCCGAGCAAAAACACAAGAGACCAAAATATGCTGCAATTTTGTCTTCTCGATCGCAGAACAAACATGCCGCTAGGTGTGGCAAACCTCGCTTTGCAAGGTGATCAGCAGTCCAACACCGGTAAACAATCAGAAGCCATATAAAAAACACCAGTAAAAGGGTAATGCTTGCAGATTCATGCGGATTCAACTATTTTCCTCGTCCAAAACAAAAGTGAACTGGTAGTGATCTCAGCATTATTGTCGGTTCATTAGAAAAACCACCAGTGGCATTAACACTTCTAGTTTTTCTAATGAATCCAAACAATGGACCAAGCATCATTGCCAGTTCATACAAAAACTAGCGGTGATGTGCTTGAACCAGCATACAAGATCTAGTCGACTCAGCCGGTCGCAGTCAAGACGCAAATCGCTCTAAGTCCCACAGATACAACACACTATTTCTCAACTCTCTCCACCACCTGTCCTCCCTAGCTGCGTCCTCCCTTGCTTCACCACCGCCACCCTCTTCTCCTCCCCTAGCCACGGCACCAATGCACTCTCCTCCTCCCTAGTCGCCAAATCTATCAATGTGGGGCCATCATCTCTCCTCCCCCAAGCTCCTCCTATTGGCCCTTCTTCAGCAAGGAGGAGGGAGGTGGTGTCCTCGCCTCAGAAGCCTCCAAATCTGCTGCCACGAGCTTGAGGCTGGCTAGATCTGTCAACCCCCAAGCTTGGGGTGCCCTCCCTTGTTTGCTAGCAGCGATGCCGGTCATGCTGGATCCACTGACCGAGAGGGGAAGGGAGTGGGAGGCCAACGATTGCTAATGTTTCCCTTTTTCTATTTCGAGTAAATATGCATAGTGTGCACCTAAGTATCCTACCATCTAATTGTTTTATGAAGTTTGACTTTTCTAGTTGAAAGTTTTTAGCAATTTAATTGCAAAAGTTTTGTCTTTGAAATAAATTTTAAATTGTTTATAATTTAAAATAGAATGCTATTTAAATCATGTATTAAGTTTGTAGGCAGATAGTTTGTTTATTTATACGTAAAGTTTTCTAGAAGAAAGTTTACTGTTTATGGATAAAGTTTCCTAGTGGAAAGTTCACTCTTTATGTATAAAATAGCTGAGAGTTTCTTTTACCGCTCTTCTGTTTACTATTCATGTACAAAGCTTCCTAGTGGTTATTTGGTGTTTAGTTTTGTTGGAATTGTTAGTGGGCCTAGGACCCAATTGGAGATTACTTTCTAGGAAAATCTTAAAAACCCACCTCATGGGAGGCATGCATATGAACTTTAGTTCCACCTTACTTATTCTAGGAGAGGGAGACCTCCTTAAAAGGGTGAGTGCTCTCCTAGCTACTTGAGCAATGTGTGGTGGAGAGAACTAGAGAAACACACGCACGCGCTCGCTCGCCTCTCCTCGTCGGGCCGGGCCGGGGAAGAGGGCGCATGCACGTGACATGTGAATGATCCGCCAAAATTGGCTCCTCATGCTTGCGCAGACATGGCTTCTTTTTGCAGTTTTGGTTTTGCTGCATCCTACAAATATTCTGGTGTTTGTTTTGGAACTGTTAACGCCAAAATTTGGTAAGGCCCTGTGTCAGAGTCAGTCAAAGGGAAAATTGCAGTCAACCGACGGGAATTGGTCCAGAAGAAACCGACTCTAGAAAGGAGGCGTGAAGACCGCTGTTTGGCAATTATCTACTGTACCTATTAATTAGGAAAGTGTTCATCTTTAGGAAACCTGACCTCGTGTCCGGTCAGGTCTTGTTAGTATTTTCTATTGTAATTAGGAGATCGTGAACCGTGTCCTAAAAGGACTCATGTAACTCGGGGTATATATACGTACGCCCGGGCACATTGTAAATTATCACAACGATCAATACAAATTCAGCGCATCGCCACCCCTTCGACGGGATCCTGCTTCTCGAGCCGGGCTGCATCGGTTAGGTCCGAACTCCTGCGAGAGGGTAAGTCTCGTCACCCTGGCTACCTACCGGCTAGGACTTCCTCGGTTAGGTCCGATATTCTAGTCGGTTTATGGTAGTCGGCTTACCACGATATATTTACTTTATCTATGACTGCATCAGTTCAGTTTGACCTCATAGATTGATTAGGTATATCACATCACGCGTGCATAGATCGTATCGGCTTACCGGGAGCGATTTATCATCAGTTCGTGCTGCATCGGTTGGGTCCGACCTACTGAACTGCTAGTGATAAGTCATCCTGCTAGGCCGATGCGTTGTGTGCAGGCGTTTTATCGGAGTGCATAGCCGGTAAGTTATTTTCATCACGGCCGCATCATATCTATCGGCCTATTGAGGCATCGTTATCATTGTTGGTCTGTGCTGCAACGGTTGGGTCCGATCTACTAGACCAACGATAATAGCTTTACTCTTGATGAGCCGATGGTGTTGTGCGGTGGTGTTATCGGAGTGCTTAGCCGATAAGTTATCTGTTAAAGCCGACTACATTTATTCATTGTCTTATTCTATACTCGCTCTGCTCAGTAGTCGGCTAGCTTATCAATTATTTATCATCTATGTTATTGCATACTTTATTATATATTCTTGCCTGTATTATTGTTACAATCGGCTAAGGACTAGCCGATGGGTTTATTCTGCCGATCCAAGTACAAGTACAAGCAGGTTCCCGGGCACGACCCCAGGTGAGGGCCCGGGCACGAGCTTGGGTAAGGACCAGTGTATGGGCCCGGACAGCGGATGAAGATCCCAGGAGCCGATATAAGCAAGGGCCCGGGCACAGGCATATCTTCATGGCAACACCAGTAACACTAAACCATGATCGGCTAGGATTTATTTGATTTATTTATGCATTATACTTGCTTATTTTACCAAGTTTATAGCCTGTTTTTGAGTATCCCTTCGATGATCGGCTAGCACGATATTTGTTTATTATTATGATATTGCTCTTGCCGTCATCGGCCTTAAGCCGATGTATAAGTGCTACAGTGCGCATCGGCCATCGGCTGATAAAACGAGTCTAGATCGGCTTCCAGCCGATTGGCTCATTGATCTAACATTTCCCTCCTTGTCAATTACAGGGTCAAATTGACTGGCACGCCTACGAACCTCAATATTTTAGGACCTGCACTGGAGTAAAGCAAATCTCCCAGGCCTTCGCGTGTCGACCCGACGCCAAACCAGGTCCCGGCGATTTTTGGCGTCAACACGCTTTTGGCACGCCCAGTGGGACTTCGAAGTTTCAACAAACACAATTTCAATCAAGGTTTCAACATGGCCGGAAAAGAAGTCAAGACGGACAACATAATTCCGGTCACCATGGAAGATCTAACTGAAGAACAAAAACAGCAAGTTGAACAAACCATGACAAATTTCTAGAAGCTGTGCCTAGAATCCTTCAGTATGACAAGGCAAGGGCCGATTCAGAAGTCTCAGTTTCCAAAACCAGTGCTGGTAGGAGAATCGAGCCGCACACAACCCGAGAGTCCACCAATCAAGCCTTTACAGGAGATGGTCAATGAGGCTGTACACCACGCGCTCATCAATCAGTCGGGGATCTTAGTAAATACATTGCATAACCTTATCAAGAAGACTGTTGATGGATCGATTGCCCAAGAACCAACTCGGGGTCCTGTTTTTCTCCCGCCGAAGATAGAGCCAGGCCAAGTTAATTACAACATCAGCAGGGATATACCAGAACACTTGTTCGCGCAGAACCAGGCTGGGGGGCAACAGGATATCCTTCCTGGATATCACCGATCTATTTATTATGGGGGATATCAGCAGAACTATCCAGGAGGAGGAGCCGATCCAGGTACCTACCAGAGGGAGTATCACAGACAGAATCGGCAACCAACCCCGCCGATACAGTATCAGCAGTATCAACAGGAGAATGCAAGAGAAGAAGACTTATCGGCACGGGTTGAGGAGATAGTAAGGGAGCAGTTCGGGACTCTTAAAGCCCAAGGAACAAGCGTTCATGTATCGGCACCCATATCCTGAGTGGTTTGACAGGGTTCCGTTTACCACACCGATACAGGGTCCCGGATTTTTCTAAGTTTTCAGGGCAGGACAACACGTCTACAGTAGAACATGTCAGCCCGATTCCTGGCACAGTGCGGGGAGGCATCGGCTGAAGAGGCCCTGAGGGTTAGGTTTTTTTCCCCTATCACTATCTGGATCGGCTTTACATGGTTCTCCTCATTACCGCCGAATTCCGTTCGGGGGTGGGCCGATCTAGAGAAACAGTTTCACAAATATTTCTTCGCTGGAATTCATGAGTTGAGACTGTCAGATTTGACATCGGTTAAGCAACGACCAGATGAAACAGTACCGGAATACATTCAGCGATTTCGGGATATCAGAAACCGGTGTTATAGTTTAAACGCTGAGCGATGGGCATCTGGCCGATCTGGCTTTTCAGGGACTCTTGGCGCCAATCAAAGAAGAGGTTTCATCTCAAGAGTTCGAGTCACTTGTCGCACCTGGTACAGAAGGTATCGGCTCATGAAAGCCGATTTCAAGAGGCGAAAAAGGACAAATACCAGAGGAGGGTTGCTCAGGTTCCAGGTCTAATTCATCAGGCTCAGATGATGAGGAATCCGATGCTGAAGTTGGATTGGCGGAGTGGGCCAGAAACAAGAAGTCAGTATCATGCCAACCCCGTGGGTCAAAGATATCGGCAAAGAGGAACGTATGATTTCGATGTTAGTAAAGCCGATAAGATCTTTGACTTGTTATTACAGGAAAAGCAAATACAATTGCCGCCAAACCACGTGATTTCCATCAGACGAAGAACTAAAAAGAAGAAAATATTGCAAGTGGCACAATGCGATAATCGCACCATACTAACGAGTGCAAGGTTTTTCGGCAACAAATTCAGTTGCTGTTGAGCAAGGACGAATCAAGTTTGAAGACAAAAAGCCAATGAAGATAGATGGGCACCCCGTTCCCCGTAAACATGGTTCTATGCGGGTCATCATTAAGGGATCAGGCCGATGGAGCAAGACATCAAAGGTACAAGTCAAGGATTGCTTCATCGGACATGATAGAAAAATACTCAGGATATGAAGAACAGAAGGGTACAAACCGGAACGATATAATCCGCATTGGGACTGCCCGTTTTTTTTTCGTTTCTAACTGGGATCAAGGAATGAGGCTGCCATCGGCTGAAAATTGCCCCAAGTGTAGCCGTGCAATGGATCGCCATGATCAGCAGCAGAGGTCTTCACAAGATCGGCCGTTTGGGAAAAGAGCATCAGTTCATAGCCGACTAGGGCCGATCCGTGAAGGGTTATTTGAAGAGGATGAAGGAGAAGCGCATGAGAAACAGGTCCAGAATCCTCAGTGGTGTCCTAGCGGCATATTCACGAAGAATCAGAAGAGAAGGGCACAACGGTTACGACACCGAGAGCAAAAGGAAGAGCAACGACAGGATCAGGAGGAAGCCGATCATCGTCCCAAGAGGGCTAAACAAGTTTGGCGAGTAAGGAGGAAGGACGATGAAGATGCATCAGCTCCGGTGGACATGGTTTTCTTTCTGCCCAGGGAGTATAAAGCGCTTTCATCAGATGAAGAAGGCGATGAGGAGGTTTTCGCTCAATTGACATTACAATCTGATCAAGCCATATTTGATAAACCTGGGGAGTCAGAGCATCGGCACTTGAAGCCGTTATACATCAAGGGTTACGTAAATGGGAAGCCGATGACAAAGATGTTGGTTGATGGAGGGGCAGCGGTTAATCTCATGCCTCATGCCACATTCCGGAAGTTGGGGAAGACTGCCGAAGATCTGATTAAGACAAATATGGTGCTAAAAGATTTCGGTGGGAATTCATCAGAAGCAAAAGGCGTATTAAACGTGGAGTTGACAGTAGGGAGTAAGATGTTACCTACCACGTTTTTCGTCATTGACGGGAAAGGATCATATAGTTTACTTCTTGGCAGGGACTGGATTCACGCGAACTGTTGCGTGCCCTCGACAATGCATCAATGTTTAATATAATGGTAGGGAGATCAAGTCGAGATGGTTCTAGCAGATCGGTCGACCAACATCGCAATGACCGATCTACCAGTCTGGGAAGCCGACGGTGTTGACTGCCTATCCGGGAGAATTTGGGAAGGAGATTACCTCGAGGTTACTAGCCAGGGGATACAGCCGATCCAGCAAGTCGGCTCTGAATTGTTACTCTGATGGGATCTATTGAAGACTTCGAGGGGAAACTGGGGCAAGGATTTACGTCGGCTGATGATTTGGAAGAGATCGATATTGGACCAGGAGATAGGCCAAGGCCGACGTACATAAGCAAAAAATTAGGTCCTGAGCTACGAGAGGGAATTGATAGCACTGCTGAAGGAGCATCGGGGATTGTTTTGCCTGGGAGTACCATGAGATGCCAGGGATTGAGCCGATCGATTGTTGAACATCGGCAGCCTATTAAACCAGGGTATCGGCCATTCAAGCAGGCTCCAAGAAGGTTCAAGGCAGAATTATATGAGCCGATCAAGGCGGAGATCACAAGGTTATATGATGCCAAATTCATAAGACCATGCCGATACGCTGAGTGGGTTTCTAATATCGTCCCGGTGGAGAAGAAAAATGGGAAATTGAGGATATGTATTGATTTCCGGGATCTAAATAAAGCTACCCCTAAGGATGAATACCCAATGCCGATAGCGGATTTGCTGGTGGATGCAGCCTCAGGTCACAAGATTATCAGCTTCATGGACGGCAATGCAGGATACAATCAGATTTTTATGGCCGAAGAAGATATACACAAGACTGCGTTTCGATGTCCTAGAGCTATCGGCTTGTATGAGTGGGTAGTAATGACTTTTGGATTAAAGAGTGCCGGTGCAACATATCAAAGGGCGATGAATTATATATTTCATGATCTCATCGGCTTGTTGGTAGAAATCTACATTGATGATGTGGTGGTTAAATCTAAAAGTGAGGGAAGCCATATAGCCGATTTACGAAGAGTGCTGGAGAGAGCCAAGAAATACGGATTAAGAATGAATCCCAATAAGTGCGCTTTTGGTGTATCGGCTGGGCAATTTTTGGGTTTTATGGTTCATGAGCGAGGGATTGAAGTTAGTCAGCGAAGTATCAGAGCCATTAAGACTACAGAGCCACCTAGCAATAAGACGGAGTTGCAATCCTTGATCGGCAAGATTAATTTTGTGAGAAGATTCATATCAAATTTGTCAGGGAGAATTGAGTCTTTCACGCCGTTATTGAAGTTGAAGGCCGATCAAGGATTTGTGTGGGGGGCGGCACAGCAGAAGGCGTTCGACGAGATAAAGAGATATCTGAGTTCCCCGCCTATTTTAATTCCGCCGCAGAGAGGGGTGCCGTTCAGGTTATATTTATCGGCCGATGAGAAGTCCATCGGGTCCGTTTTGGTACAAGAGTTTGAGGGCAAAGAGCGAGTTGTGTTTTATCTGAGTAGAAGACCTTTGGATGCTGAAACAAGATATCCTGCGGTGGAGAAATTATGCCTATGTTTATATTTCTCGTGTACAAAGTTGAGGCATTACATCCTATCGGCTGAGTGTACAGTAGTTTGCCAAGCCGATGTGGTCAAATATATGTTGTCGGCTCTAGTTTTGAAAGGGCGAGTTGGCAAGTGGGTTTTTGCTTTGACAGAGTTCGATTTGAGGTATGAATCGGCTAAGGCGGTTAAGGGACAGGCAGTGGCCGATTTTATTGTGCAACACAGAGGGGCTCAAGAAGACTATGTAGAGCCGGTCCCATGGACTTTGTTTTTCGATGGATTGGTTTGCAAGCATGGATCTGGTATCGGATTTTGGCCTTATCATATCGCCTCGGGGGGCAAGTTTTGAGTTTGCTTTTACAATTAAGCCTTATCTGGACTAACAATCAAGCAGAATACGAGCGGTGTTAAAGACTTCAAACTCTTAAAGGAGGTCGGAGCCGACTGTTCATAGAGATAATTGGTGATTCTTTTGTTTTTGGTGTCAAACAGTTGTCTGGAGAATATGTGTGCAGGGATGATGTTTTGACTGGTCATATTATGAGGAGTGCACGGATTTGTTAAGAGATTTCAAGATAAGTATCAATAGATCATATTTCCCAGGGAGCAGAATTTAGAAGCCAATGATCTTGCACAGATTGCTTCAGGTATCGGCTGAATAGGCAAGTTGAGGTTGAGATTAGCCGATATTGACGTCCAGAACAAGGCCGATGACTGGAGACAGGAGTTAGTTGATTACTTACAGAATCCATCACAATCAGTTTCCAAGGAAAGTTCGGTATAAAGCTACTAAATTCTATGTGCTTTTTTGCTTGATGGGGAGTTGTATTATCGGACTATTGAGGGGTTCTGGCTTAGCCGTGCCTGAATTTTTGGAAGAAGCCAAAGTGGTTATGTGCGAGGTGCATGAAGGCGTCTGTGGGACTCATCAATCGGCTCATAGATGAAGTGGTTGCCTGAGAAGAGTAGGGTATTTTTGGCCGACAATGCTAGAGGATTGTTTTAGGTATTATAAAGGGTGTCAGGATTGCCAGAAAATTTGGAAATATACAACGAGCGCGCAGCATCGGCCACATGAATCCTATCATCAACCATGGCCGTTCAGAGGTTGGGAATTGACATGATCGGCCTTACAAAACCAGGTATTTCCTCCATCAAGTAAAGGGCTAATAAGTTATATTGGCGGCAACAGATTATTTTACCAAGTGGGTAGAAGCGGTTCCTTTGAAGAGAGTTACGTCCAAGGAGGCAATCGAGTTTGTAAGGAGCATATTATTTATCGTTTGGGATTCCTCAGACGATAACTACTGATTCAGGGGGTCCTATCTTTGTGTCTGATGAGTTTCAACAGTTTGTGCCAGTATGGGGAGTATTTCCTATAAGCTATTAAATTCGTCGCTTATTATGCTCAGGCCAATGGAGCACAGCAGAAGCTTCTAACAAGAGTTTGATCAAGTTGATTAAGCGGAAAATTGATGAGCAAGCCACGGCGATGCATATACTACATTAGCCGATTCACTAGGGCCTATCGGATGGCATGTCATGGATCTACTCGGGTGCCGCGTATCAGTTAGTATATGACATGAGGCGGTTTTTACCATGGGAACTAATATCGGCTCTAGAAGAATTTTCTTTGCAGAATCAGTTGACAGCCGATGATTATTATAACTTAATGACAGATGAACTTGAAGATTTAGCTCAGAATCGGTTGAAGGCGTTGGAAAGGATCAAGGAAAATAAGGCCAAGGCAGCTCGGCATTACAACAAAAAGGTGGTGAATAAGTCGTTTGCCGAGGGAGATCTTGTGTGGAAGTTGATTTTGCCGATTGGGTCCAGAGATAATAAGTTTGGAAAATGGTCGCCTAATTGGGAAGGGTCTTATCGGATTAATCGCTGTGTGCCTGGTAATGCCTATATGTTAGAAGATCTTAATGGGATGGAATTTGCTAAAGCGCTTAACGGAAAATACCTCAAGAAGTACTACCCTAGTGTGTGGATTGATTCTTAAATCGGTTAAGTATGGCCGATTTCTAAGTGATTCGGAAAGCTGGTGTTTTTTACGTCGCCTAAAGACAGCCGATATCAGTTGATATCGCCTTTAGATCAAAACAAGCAAAAATAATTATCAAAGGTTGAAAAAGATAAGTAGCAGAGCCGATCAGATTATGTGACAGCAGAAGGATGGTCGGCATGTTCCAGAGAGTCGTCAGTTACAAAGGTTTAAGATTTACAAGAATTTTTGGATCACTTCAATTGCGCGCAGGCGGATCTGATCAATCTCATGGATAGCGCGGATGTCATCTTCATCGGAGCCCGGGATGGTCTTCAGGGTCTTGCGCCGATGAATGACTTGACGTACTATCGCTGCAACCTTGGCCTCTTGACCTTGGATAGCTTGCGGCAGGTCGATTAGTTGGGGATTCTGTTGCTGTGAGTCCTTTGCGAACTTTTTTCAAGTTCTGCCAGCAGATCGGCCTCCTTTTCTTCAGTTGGTCTAACTTAGGTTGGAGCTCTTGGGGGCAGCGGCCATGTCATCAAGCTTTTTCTTCTCTGCTTTGGGCTAATAGCCGATCGGCTTGGATGTCTTCGGTAGTACTTCTGTTGGTCAGCGCGATCGGCTATGCGCTGTCTAAGCTTGATGAGTTTGAATCTATGGGATTCCAGATATGCTGCAGGAGTTAGCGCGTCGACAAGTTCTTCGGGCAGATGGTGTTCAATTTCTGCAAGTCTTGCCCGAATTGGCCCGCAATCTTCCGCTAGCGCATCAATTGGGTTTTCCAGCCGACTGAGGATGCTCGTCAGATATTCGCGTACGTCGGCTGGGAAGGATGGTTTGGTCATTGCGCTGTTGGCTGTGGATTCTTCTACTTCCAAATACTTGCCGATGTTCAAAGGAGAACAGATCGGCTAAGGACTGCGAAATTGGGCATCGGTAAAGGAATCCAGTGGAAAGTTAAGAGCGGAGTATGAACATGAAGAGGTTACCTGAGGAAGGACATCAGCAGCTCGAGTGACATGGGCTTCGGGGGATGAGTAGGTTGTTCTTCGAGAGGGCCGGGTGTCAGCACGGTGGAGCAGGAACAATGTCATT